>CAUYPO010042856.1:0-10071 GCA_963574435.1 Cheirogaleus major
CCAACATTGGCCACAGCACAAGAAGAAGGCATCCAGCATGGATGATGCTTAGAAGTTCAAGCTAGCAACTTAAAATTTAGAAACAAAAAAGATATAAAATTCAAATGATCAGCTATGCAGAAAATAAAGAAATGATTTCACTCTAAAATGCTTGGGACACTTCACACATTTATCCTGGAAAAAAATTTGACAATATATACTTCATTATTATAAATGAAAATACTGAAAATAAATGATTTGGATATTCAATAAATTAAATTAAATAAAATTCAATAAATTAAAGACTAAACTATACACCAAAATTTTATAAGTTGTATTATAGATTAAGCGAATAATTATTTTAATTATTTTAACTAATTAAAATAATTTAATTATATTAACTAATAAGACAACATAAGAATCATGTCTTTAAAGGGCAAAAGAGATGGAGTTCTTAAGGGTCTGTTTTATAAGGGCATTTGATCGGAGCTCTGTCCCCATGACCCAATCACCTCCCCACAGCCCCATCTCCAAATATCATCACATTGAGGATTAGGTTTCAACATATGAATTGTAGGAGGACACAAACTTTTAGTGAACAGCAGCACATGAATGGAAATCATAGGATGTGGTGGTGTTTCAGTCATCTACTGGTACTTTACAAATCACATCCACTGTTAAGAATTGTATGAAACCAAAAATATTTGCCACGTGCTTTGAAATGGAAAGTGGACAAAGGCCTGAGAGCAGCAAGGACAGTGTTATTGGAGGTTTCATAGGCAGTGAAAAAAAATTGTATGCACGCTGAGAAAAGGTGACATGTGTCAAAAAGTGTCTGGCTATTCATCAACACATTTGCCTATGGTAATGAGGACAATTGTAAAATATACCTAATGAACTTGTGAAAGAGGCTATGAAGATTTCTAGAAAGAATGTAGAAAATGCCAAATGCCTCTTTTTACTGTCTATGATAAAATTCAGGAAAAGAGAAATGTATTGAAGAAGGAACTATCCAGTTTTGGGGAAAATTTAAAGGAACTATTTCTACCAAAGGACTTGCTAAGTTGGAAAATAAAACTATTTCTCCTTTCAAGCTTCTCTAGTTGGCAAAACGTTCTCAAAGTAAGCAATCTCATCAGGGATAAGAAATTGGAGGTAAAGATTTTATCTATGGTGGAGCTGCAAGACTCTGTTAATATATCAGAAAGATGCAAGCCAATGCCTTCTAGAACCTCTCTTCTAAACCAGAGTACTTCTGAAAAATCTTGTGGACCTTGATCCCCAGGAACTTGACTGACAGTTCAAGCAAGGTAGAGAGCAGCATGCCTTGAAATAAGTTGTGTATACGGCTTTTGTCTAGTAGAGTGAATCTGAACAAGATTCATGGAAAACCTTCAAAGTTTTAAAGAGTTTCTACTGTCAGGAGGACCATCAGCTTGAAGTTAAAAATGACAGAGATGTTAAAAGAAACTTCTGGGTTCTTAAACTTCTATGGGCAGGAAGCAGTGTAAGAGAGCTATTGGCCTGCAAACATGGGCCATTTCTTAAGGATAAGGAGAAATGATCATCAGAGAGTGGAGCCAAAAGCTCAGAGAATAAAACAGAGAACTTGGGAGTATCAATCCTTTGAAGCAAAACTGATCTTGCTCTACATATAATGCATGCTTCTGAGCAGACAGAATTGGTGACATATGTCTGGCAGTCTCTCAGAAATGCTATGGAGCAATAATTGGTACATGTATTTCGTTTTCCTTTTTTGAATGATTACTATTGCTATAGCATCACCACCATGGCTACTATTTGTATTACTATACGACAACAACTTTTCTTGCATACTTTTGTCTTTTTAGACTCAGACCCCAATTCTTTGAAGTATATGTACAAAGAAACCCAGTTTACTTCTAAGTATTTTTGACAATTGATTATCACAATTTTGTTGAAAATGTATTTCACTTGGTGGGTCCTTCTTTGTAATCTTGAGATATCAGTCAATTATTCATAAACATGATTAATGAATCATGTTTAAAAGAAGTGGCATTATAGGGTTTGGAGAAAATGGAGTTAATGTGTGGCCTAAACAGGATCCTTAAAATGTATGAAAATTTCATTTTAACCACTTGGTGATGACCCACTTCTCTGTCTCCATTCATGACAAAATTAAATTGGCACCATGAGAACTTCAAGGTAACCATAAGATCTGTGGTCAAAAGTTGAAATTGTGAAATTATCTTTCCTAGACACTTCTAGATTGTTGAGAATTTTTTCCTGGAAGCCGAATGTTAATATATCTATCTTTATGTAAGGAAAATTCTGATATGGTTGCTAAGCTATAGATTAAATAGACTTTCCACAGTTGAAGAGAAAGAAAGTGAACAAAATAAGGACCATGAAAAAAACACTAGTTACATTATAATTTCTTAGTCTTGGGTTTATGGAATTAGAAATTTAATTTCTAAAGGTTAAGAAGAAAACCTTTAAAAATTGATAATTTCATTGCATTAATATTATCATTTAAAACTACATAAATCGGTGAGCTATATTTTAAGCTTAATTCATTCTGCTTGATTTCTAATATACATATATTATACAAATTCCTGCATAGAAATACATTTTGCCAAATAAATCATTTAAAAAATCCAAAACTATTGTTCAAACATAATGTCAGGCTGGTATATTATAATATAGTGGATCTTTTGAGGTAAAATACATTAAAATTATTATTTTTTCTGTCCTGAACCAAAGCAGCTTTGTATTATAAGTGCCATTCAATCATTTTATTCATTATTCGCCTATATTTTTGCAATAGGAATTCCAGGGGATTATAGAAAACTTGTGTTCATTTCTGAAACTAAACTTCCTTACAGTAAATTTTAATGCAACTTTACAGGGAAAATAAGGTTGTTAAAATAAATTTTCCATCAATTTGGAGTAGATAAACTATTCATAAGTCAAAAGAGCAAATTGCTACACATTCTGTAATAGTACCTGTGACAGTTTGCAAAGACTTCTAACCTTATGTTAAAGATCTTTGTTGTCAAACTCATCTTTGAAGAGTTTCACCTGTTTCTCCTCTCTGCTCAAGTAGAAATGACTGAAATACTTTCTAAAACACTAAAAAAAAAAAAGCCTCATAGACATTCAGCTTCTGTCAAGGGGAGGGACTATATATAGCCAGGCACCATCATCTAAGATCCTTCTAAAGACTTGTCAAATCTGTATCTAACAGAGAGATCATTTCTGCATTATAGGCATAAAAATGGTTGTAATTAACTTCTCAAGCCCAACAGCATGGTGAGAGAGATAATTATAAAAGAATTCAAACCAATCTTGTTTTAATTATTCTGCACAGAGATGGGGTGGGTGCATTTCCAACAGCCTCCTGTTGTGCTATTGAAACGAAAGCAAGCTTGATTAGGACAGAGTATGTCAGGTTTCTCTTCATCCAAATACAAGATATTTGGATATTTATATTTACCCTCAAAGTAGAAATACAAGAGGTAACCTTTCTCAACTCATAGAACTATTGCAGAGAACTTAGTTTAAAGGTCTTTGAAAGAGGAGGGTGGGTAATAGTTTAGGTTGAGGTTATATACCTTGGAGAAGAAAAAGTTACTCTGACAAAGATTCAAATCTGATCTGACAACAATGGTAACAAATTAAAACGTGTCACTGTTGTTGGCAGGTTTGAAACTAAAAGGCCTCTCTTATTTGATTTGTGGCATTATAGTCTTCAGTGTGACAGGAAGGGAAGCACTTCAATTCTATTAAAAGAGAAACCATAAAAGTGCTCTATTGCTATTATTATTAACCTAAATATCAGCACATTTCTGCTTCTTATGCTTTAAATTTGTGTAAGCTTACTTAAGGCGAACAGGTAATATTATAATACAATGCATAAAAAAAGTGTGACAAACCGTCAGATTTTTCTGCCATGGACACAGAACTTCTTGGTCCTTTCCGATGTAAATATCTAGCACCTTTTTCTCTGTTATGAGATGTAACTTCCTGCAAATAGCAGATTTTGGCATTTTGATTTTGTGGGATGTCTCTCTTAAATAGTAATTTGTAAAAAATGAAACAAATAATGCTTCTTTTGAAGGCATTTTATCACTTAATCTATTTTCTCTCACAGCATTTTTATTTATTTAATTTTTTTTTTTTTTTTACTTTGTGGCAAGAAAAAGATGAAATATTTTCTCTTCCCATATTCGTGTTGCCTAGAAGTGGTTCATATTTAAAGTTTATTCTTTTCACCTTGGACAATCTGACAAGGACAAATGGTTTATATATCAGGAAATACCCTGAACTGGGAGGTGAGGCTCTCACACTTTGTGTACACAGTGTCCTACAGAAGTGACCATAATGACTGTAATACATCATCTGGAAATGGGGCTGCAGAAACAGGGTGAATCCACGTCCCAGGAACAAAGGTTATTTATTTCTGCTGTTTTGATAGGAGCTGCTAGAAGCATTTTTCTAATGGTCCTAATGAGTCTCTGAAGACCTTGCTTCTTGTCTTATTTCTTACAGTACCTAAAAATAGAAGTCAGTATTTGGCAGCAATAGAACTAGATAAATAGATTCAGCAGCATTCAACAAACCACTTTAAAACATTCTTTATTTTTTTTTTCTGGATGGACTGTAGGTAGGAGAGCTTAAGCCTGTATTCTATGGTAGTCGGTATAAAATATATATAATATATGCTGAAAGAGTGGCTTGAAATTTTGGATTTAAAGGTACAGCACCTCTTAGTCATGTCCAGAGTCATTCAAATATGTTTTAATCCTGTTCTCTGATTACATATTTAATATGTTCATTATTGTCATCTCTGAATCTCAAAAATACAAACTGATACTTGAGAAAACAGTTTTGTTTACTGCAAGAGTATTACCTTGACGACACTCAGCAATTTTGCAATTTCTAAATGGCACAAAAGTACTTTAGCTGCAGGGTTATTTTCAGAATGTTGCCATTAGCTGAAAATTATTCTTTATACTTTTTTCTTTTAATTAGAAATAAGAGGCCTCAGATTTAAATAAGATTGGGATAATGCAGGCGGTGACACTAGAAGGCTTTATAAACTGGACACTAGCAACATGACAACCTAATGGGTGACCAGGAGTCCCAGAGCAGTCACTTACCACCATAGGTCTGAGACCAGAACAGACCACCCCAGGAGGAATCAGACTCATAAAAATTTGCTCAAATCCCTAAATTTATACACACTTAATTTTGAACAGAGACAATGTAAGGAAGATTTTTGAAAGAATAAATTACTAAAATGGTCTTATATTAACATTCAATGACTAGTGGTGCACACCGTCTGGGGGATGGACATGCTCGAAGCTCTGACTTGGGTGGGGCAAAGGCAATAGATGTAACCTAAACATTTGTACCCCCATGATATGCTGAAATAAAAATAAAAATGGAAAAAAAAGAAAATATATATGCATTTAAATAAACCTCAGTGGCTCAGTAACTTTGTTGAGTCACTTGGCATTTCATAAGTCCTTTTTCACTTTCTGAAAGGACATATCACACGTCACACTTCCTTCTTTCTTTGTTGTTTTACACATCCAATTGCTTACCTCTTCCTCTTAACTTTACCTACCCAAAAATCTTCCATATATTTCACTTTTTATTAAAGGGTCCATTGAGAGTCCTATCCAAACTTGAGTATCACTGATACAGTAAAGGCAAATTTGTAAATTTTCACTGTGTTCCTTGAATACTTAAAAAAAAAAAAGAGGACTTAAGTTTCTCATAGTATAAAACAAACAGTGAATACAATGGAGGAATACTTTATTTCTTATTTTCCCCTCTTACTGACGTGGACATACATTTTTTACATTTTAACTACATGAGATAAATTCATGCTTCTCTAAAAATATGCTGCAGGTTTTCGTTTAGTTTGCTTTAGTTTTGACAGAATACTTTAGTTGAGGTAAATAAAGCTTTTTCAAAGTAACAAAAGAAAAATAAATTGTATTGAAATTCATCATGAAAAATGCAGATTTTTCTACCTTCAAAATTTGGAACTAAGAGAGAGTATGGGAATTCTTAACTCTGTATGAAATTGCTTATTTTAAAACTTGTTTTAGCAGTCTAGTAGAGATGTTCTAATTTGACTCCCACCTAAAGTCATTTAAATTTATAAAAATGCATATGAAGGAGAAGACTCTTGTTGAACAATAAAATGCTATATGGATAGACATTAAAAAGGAACAAAGATTGTCTTCACTTTTAATTAATTAAATGACTAAATCTAGTCTTAAATAATCAGAATGACATCTCATTGAAATTTGAAAATAAAAAGGGGAAAATATTTCTCTGCAGAAGATTTAGAAACTTATATATCTCAAGTTAATTATTTTTGAATTTTCCTTTGGTACATAATTTGAGAATAGTCATCAATAAGTTATTGTATTTTTTAAAATATCTAAAAGAATGGAATTGGAATGTTGCTAACACAAAGAAATGATAAATGCTTGAGGCAATGTATATGATACCCCAATTACCAGGATATGATTAATACACATTGTATGCCTGTATCAAAATATCATATGTACCCCATAAATATATACAACTATCATGTACCATAATAACTGAAAATAAAAAAGAATAGAAATTACATATGAATCTTTTAAAATATCTTTAAAATTTTATCTATCATTGAAATATATTGAAACTCTCTAAGCTGAATTTCTATGAGAAATCTGCCTATAATAAATCACTTCTATTGC
Organism: Cheirogaleus major; assembly: GCA_963574435.1. NCBI lineage: Eukaryota > Metazoa > Chordata > Mammalia > Primates > Cheirogaleidae > Cheirogaleus > Cheirogaleus major. The sequence goes on from CAUYPO010042856.1 coordinate 6,723, forward strand.
CTCATTTTGGTGAGCAGGACCATTTATTTTACTTAACATGGGTGAGTAGCTTATTTTCATGGACTATATTATCTTAAATAAGTTCATTTGCAAAAATAACAATGTTTATTATTCTTATTACTAATTCCAGTGTAAGAAGTGTGTATCTAGGTCATAATTCTTCCATTTAGAAACAGTTCCATATATAATACAATAATGAATAATATTTACAAGGGTTTTAAAATATAGTTTCCAAACACCAGAAATCTATCAACTTTGCTACTAAATCTGAAATACTTTCCTTTTATTGTATATCATTTATAGTAATGTTTCTTTTCATTATCTATCATTTATAAATAGAGACCAAAGATTTTTCTCCTCAATGAAAAAAGTAAATGATATGGTACATTATTGACTACTTTATCATTTTATAATATAAAATCAGATGTATTATCATTGAAATAACACAATAAAAAATCAATGTAAGTACTTGTTAAGGAAACATGTTCTAGGATACTTAAAATGAATACATAAAAATAATGGGTTTACATTTAGAGACCAAATGAACACTGTCGTGGAGGAGAAACATTGAGTCCAAAACAGATTTTATGGTCAAGATTTCAAGGAATGTATCATCTGAATAGAAGTGATATATTTAAAGATCACTGAAAATATCTTGAAAGAGTTTTGATTTTAATATGCAGAGATATAACGCCAATGGCCACACTCTTAGTGTTTATTTTATTTTTTTAAAGCCTTCACTTGCTTCCTTTTGAATAAGAGTGATTCATGAAATAATGAATAGTTGTATTTTGGTTCACCACTAACCAAGACCATATCCTTCTCCATAAATGCAACTAAAACCATCCTTGGAGTTTGTTTAGGATGGTAGCCAGGAAATTTGTTGTACTGAATGGAGAAGGCAAAGGAATTGTTTAGGGTGACCCAAGTGTGTATAACTAGAAGTAATGGCACGAAACGAAGTAAAAAGAAAACTAGGTTAATGTTCAGATCAGTGTGCTAAGTGAAGTTTGTTAGGCTACACAATTCTCTCCCAAGGAAAATGGTGAAAGCCCCATTATTTTGGTCACCTAGAATTAACAATGCAGAATATTTCGGGAAATAATGTAAAAAGTAATCCTGTATTATCAGAATCAGATGGAAGAGATGATCTAACAAGTCTTTTCCATCATTAATTTCCATGGTCTATGAACTAGTGATTGTAGCTGCAATTAGCACTGTTTAAATGAAAGAGCAATTTCAATACCACTCTAGCTTCCCTGGAGCTAAAAAGCCTGGATCTAATTCAAAGTAAAAACAAGAAGAGGAGGACTGGAGCCAAACCCAACTACAATAAATATACTTAGAAGGGACAAAAGAAGAACATTCTAATGTTGTCAGTGCTGCTATACATGACTATTTAGTCTTTTCTCCCTTTTTTTTTTCCTACAAAGGAAAGTTTGGTGGCAGTCCCAGTATTATCCTTTTTCACTCATGCATCATCTTGATTCATTGATTTATTCTCAAGTTCAGGGATAATGAGTGTTTGGAGAATTTAAGGCTTGGCTCTCTAGTTAGCCACTTAAAATTTGTCTGTGTCTTCATGCTCCACATTTGCATGTTATTTTATCAAGTAAAATCTAAAAGATTCAAAAAACACAAATAAATTCCCAGTGATGTCTGTAAACTAAGAGTGTCCAGATCGATGAAGTACTGAATGTCTAACTCAGCCAACACTCTTAGTGGCTGTTCATGTGATGATTTTTTTAAAATTATTTAACTTTTCTTCAAATATCTATGAAGGATTTATTTTTTTTATCAGATTAAAAAATAAGCAGTTCTTTCTTTCATTTTGATTCTGAATTATCACATTAAAAATGTGAATGACAAGAGGATTTGACTATCATACTTTCTGGAAGTAAACATTTCAGAAGGATAAAGTGAACACTAAATCATGAAGGAGTTTTCCCAGGGAAAGAAAAACTATTATATCAACAACTGTGATCATAAAAATTTATCAAATGTTTCTGGGAAGGAAGAAAGAGTATAGCTGATTTAGATGATTGTACTTTTAGCAAAAAAAGAATAGACTTGCCATATTTTTCCTAATTATTCAAACAAAATTATTCTTTTGTTTTTTAATTCTCCAGTCATTGACAAGCTATAGTCTCTGCCCTCAAAAAACCCACAGCCTAATGAATGGGAGGAGGTAAAAACATGCACCACCAATTATAACCAAATAGTATAAAAAACAGAACCATAGGTGATGGAAAGATTGATTATTTCTGGCCGGTTCAAGAACAGAGTTACAGTTTATTAATCTGTGAGTGTGTATAGTAAGTATGCTGTGAAAATATGAAAAGGCATTTCTGGAAGTTAGGGAAAAATGAAAAACAACACAGAAAAATAAAGTACATAATCTGAGGAATCAGAGCTGTATGTAGCCAAAAGGAGAGAGTTCAGCAAAGAGTGGCAAGAAAAAAGCCAGGAGCAGTAGATTCTAGGCACAGGTTTACCTCATTTTATTGTACTCCACCTTATTGCATGTCCCAGATATTGCATATTTTTTTACAAATTTAAGGTTTGTGGCCACCCTGCCTCCAGCAAGTTGATTGGTATCATTTTTCAACGGCATATGCTCACTTTGTGTCTCTGTATCATGTTTGGTAATTCTCACAGTATTTCAAACTTTTTCATTATTATATCTATCATAGTGATCTGTGATAAGTGATCTTGGATATTACTAATGTAATTGTTTGGGGTACCACGAAAAGTACCTATGTAAAACCACAAACTTAATTGACACATACTATGTCAAATGACAATACAGTTGTCTGGAAATGCGAAGTCTTCCTGCAAGCTGTTAAATGAATCTTCTGCTTTATTTGAGACTGACTCCTGCACAATATATTTTCCTATCTTCCATGTCAATGGTCAAGGCTTCTGCCACTGAAAGTCACTGGCAAGAGATTGGAATGCGTGGGGTGAAGGGAGGAAACAGAGTAGTTCTGCCCCTTTCTCACTCTGCCTCAGTGGCATCTTGTTCAGTGGCTCTGCCTCATCCACAGTCTCTGGTCCCACCAGATTCACTGTGGCTGCTTTTTCTGTCATATTAAAATACAGAAGAGATCAAATATAATTATGCTGAAAGAGAGAATAAAACGTCTATCCATCTCACTTATGGTAAAACAAATAGCACAATAACCTTGGCTGAATAAGTACATATAGCAACAAGTGGAATTTTGAAAGGAGAACAAATGGAAGCAGAAATCACCATGTAATCTAGGGTACTAAGTACAAAATTGGCCTGAGGAATTACAGATGCCTTTGTGAGCTTATTTAACAAGCAAGTATTGGGAGCTTGTGCTAT
>CAUYPO010042857.1:0-15675 GCA_963574435.1 Cheirogaleus major
CTCCTGGGCTCAAGCAATCCTCCTGCCTCAGCCTCCCGAGTAGCTGGGACTACAGGCATGTGCCACCATGCCCGGCTAATTTTTTCTGTATATATTTTTGGTTGGTCAATTAATTTCTTTCTATTTTTAGTAGAGACGGGGTCTCGCTCAGGCTGGTTTCGAACTTCTGACCTTGAGCGATCTGCCCGCCTCGGCCTCCCAGAGTACTAGGATTACAGGCGTGAGCCACCACGCTCGGCCTAAATCATGAAGTTTTACTGACTGTCTTGCACACAGAACACGTCAGCCGGTACGTTGCCATCTGCAGCCAATGATTGGACTGGCCCTTCTCTCAAGCTTTCTAACAAAAGCATCTAACAGACTCCAGGACACGTCCAGCTCTGTCGATGTGTCTTCCTGGGTGTCCATCCTCATACTTGGCTTCTAGTAAACCTTCATCAAATTATTTCTGTCTCGACAACCTTAATTTCAGTGAACAACTGTAATAAATCATGCTTGGCCATTCTGTACAATGCTTTTGGGGGCAAATATTTTTAATTTCTCTTGCGTAAACAACTAGAAGGGGAGCTGCTGGGTCACAGAATATATGTTTAACTTTTTAGGAAGCTGCAGCACAGTTCTCCAAAGTGGTTCTAGCCTTTTCCACTCCCAGCAAGAGGTTCCAGCTGCCCCACCTGTACCAACATTCAATATTGTCGGTCTGTTTGATGAGCAAAAGTTTTTAATATTGATGAAGTCTAACTTACCTTTCTCCCTCTTTTGTGGTTAGAGCCTTTTTCTGTGCTAAGAAATGTTGGCTTGCCCTAAGACTGTGAAAACATCCTCCCCTGTTTTCTTCTAGTAACTTCATTGTCTAGGCTCTGCCATGAGGTCCATGACGCAGCCTGAGCTGATGTCCTGCTGTCCGAGTGGCATCTTGGATGAGTGTCCTCTTCCTGCTGAATCATGGTGGCGCCCTGGTCAAAAGTCACTGCCCGTGTGTCTCGGGTCTATTTTTAGATACTCATCCTGTCCCATTGATCCATTTGCCTTCCTTTTCTACAATACCACATTGTCTTGATCAGTGTAGTTTTCAACAGCATTTTATTTCTTTTAAAAAATGGGATCTGAAGCAAAAGTGAAAAAATGTTAACATTTGTTAAACCTGGTACTGGGTGCCTGTATTTCAAAACCTTTCAAAATATTTAAAAATACAATTGAACATGTATGGAAAACAGATTCCGATCATAGCTAGATTCTAAAAGTACTGGTTCTTTATTTTTAAAAAAGCTATAAAATATTATTAAAGACATAGAATAATATCTCCCTGAATAATTGGAAGATATAGTATCTTCCTGGAAAGGAAGAATATTGTGAACTTAATGCAATTTCTATAAAAACCACGGGGTTGTTTTACGAACTTAGGCTTAATCTCAAGCCAACCTGGGAGGAACTAATAGACGTGGATAGTGAGAAAATATTAAAGCAAGCAATAGAAAGATTGCTAAGGGAAATGTACCTATCCCATGGAAAGTCCACCTGAAGACCATAATAAGTAAAACAATTCAATACTAGTGAAGGAACCGGCAAAAAAGATAAGCGAAACAAAACAGATGGAGTTGATCTAACAGTGGACAAAGGTGGCGTCTCAAACGGTGGAGAGTGGTCCATGTTCCCAGCCGTGCTTGGTAGGAGAGGGACCTGCGCAGAAGGGACAGTCTGGTGTCCTCCTCACGTGCACACAGAGCTCCAGACGGATTCACGACCTGGTATAAGAACAGAAACTTCTGAACGAGCAAGTGAGCGGATGAGCAGACAGCGCGAACCAACTTTCTTGACATCTCTCCCCTGAGGAGGCCGCGGGCGGTGACCGGAGTCGGTGGGCAGGTGAGCCAGGCTGACAACTAACCCAGATAGCTGTGGTGGCCCCTCGGATACCAGGCCCACATGCTGTAGCATGACACTGATTGACCCCGTGACTACGTGAGAGGATGCGGACCCACACCTGTGCCCACACCTGTACCCACACCTGGAGTCCAGCGTTGGGCCCCTGGCTCTCAACAGGCGCCTGGTGCTGCCGGTGCTGGCATTTGCCAGGTGTCTCCGTCGTGGCACCCCATCGGGTACCTGGGGAGGAAGGCGCTGGGGGCCGGGCTGGACATGACACCTGCTCTCAGGGCTCCGCCCCTCACGTGGAACTGAGGACCAGAGTTACCAGAGGGGCGGCTGAGCACCTGCGGTACCTGGGCCCCGCCATCATGGTATTGAACATGTCCCAGAGTTTCTGACACTTGGCTGGAGGTGGAGCCACTGACCAGAACTTCCTCCAGCACCTCCCTGGGGAGGGGGCGTCTGCACTGAGTTCTCCCTCCCCTGCCCCTAAGCCCCTCCGTGGGCCCCGCTCCTGGGGGCAGGACACCAGAGAGCGGCTTTCCCTGGAGCCCACCTGGGGCTCCTGCCTGGCGGGAGGGGCCCCCAGCTCTGCCGGACACCAGCTGTGCTGCTCTGGGAAGGACTCCCTCTCTCTTGCCTCGGTTTCCCCATCTGTAAGCTGGGGAGCCTTTCAGAGGCCATGATCTCTGGTCCCTTCTGCCTCCGAGCTCCACAGGAGGGTGTTCGGTTCTGCTCCCACCCAAAGGCTTTGATCCAGACTCGGCCAGAAGGTGACACTACAAAGACAACACTAGCAGCAGAAGTGGCTGAAATTAAATCTTTTCTTAGATCTTGGCAGAAGAGACATCGACCTTGGAGGATGGAGTTTGGGATCGATCCCTTCTTCATGTTATTCAAGAGGACGTGAGAGGGAGCCAGGAGCCAGTCCGAACGCCGTGGCACTGCGGTTTGCGAGCCTCCACAGGGAGACATCGAGGGAGGTCCAGCCACACCGAGCACTACCCTCCCCCCCAGACGAAGTCGCTGGGCGAGAGCAGGAGATGTGGAGGGAGAGGGATGGGGGACGTCCCGGCATCGGAGGAGCAGGGTTGGGGACACCCAGAGGGGGAGACCGAGTTCCCTAGGCCAGGTCAGCAAGGGACCTGTGGTCTGAGCACACGACCAGGAGGCTCCGAGCAGCCTCCCCAGTACCAGGTTTTGGAGAAAAAAGAGGTGGCACCCAGGATGCATCTGAAAATGACAGGGATGATGGGGAAGGTCAGCGCGTGCTCCCCACAGGACGAGTACTCCCCACAGGGTGAGTACTCCCCACAGGGTGAATGCTCCCCACAGGGCAAGTGCTCCCCACAGGGCAAGTGCTCCCGACAGGGTAAGTGCTCCCCACAGGGCAAATGCTCCCCACAGGGTGAGTGCTCCCCACAGGGCGAGTGCTCCCCACGGGCTGCAGGCCCCATCCTGGGGGGAGGGGGAGGGGCACAGAGGGAGGAGCAGGGCCTGCCTGGGCCCATGGGACCCCACTGAGGCCAGAGGGCAAACACCTGCTCCCCGGGCCTGGATGCTGGCTTCAGGGCTGAGCTGAGCCAGGTGTAGCCCCACCCCCCATGCTGGAGCCCAGAGCAAGAGGGCTCACCCTACAGACCTCGCAGCGCTCCAGTACAACCCATTGTCCTACAGAGAAGTGGCGGCTGGGGCCAGTGGCCCAGCCGAGGTCACACCGCAGGCTAGTGGCAAGGCCAGGCCAGGTCGGGTATGTCCAGGTGCCCAAGTGTGCGAGGTCCAGGTTCAGCCCAAGAGCTGTTGGGAGCTGGGCTGGGGCAGCCCCTCAGAGGGGGCCAGAAGGACAGACCCAGGGCCCTACGGGCAGGCCCGCAGGGAGAGGAAAGAGCAGAACCCGACGGGGGTCTGTGGAGGGCGTGGGCTCCCCCCGGGCAGGGTGGTCAGGCTGGCCTGAGGGGCCGGAGCCCTTTGCGACAGCCCTCCCCAGAGCCATGGGGATGGGGACGGTGGCGCAGAGGGTTCTGGGAGCATGGAGGCCGCTGGACGGCGACGGGGGATGGGACAGCATGGCAGCTCAGTGGGCGGCCAGAGGCACAGGGACTCCGGGTGCGTGTCCACCCAAGCCCCACCACGGCCTCCTGGATGTCGTCTGAGTCATTCAGGTGGAAAACAAGCCCCCGGGTAAGTCCCTCCCTGCTGTGGCCCTGGGGGCTCCTGTCCTGGTGCTCAGGTCTGGTCTGAACCCCCACTGAGCCGCCTCCCAGCTGGCCCCACCCGCTGAGCCCACCCCCTCTGGAGATGGCACCTGCGCCCTCGGCCTTCGATGCGGTGACCGGCACAGTCCCTCCTGCACGTGGCACTCCTCCTCCTCGCTGTCTGCGTGCTCTGCCCTGAGCCCGCCCAGCTGGGTCAGGCGCCGGGCAAGGCTCCCGCCACCCTCACCGAGCGCCCGTCCCCCCCTTGTCTCTGCCCCTCGCTGTCCAGGGAGGTCCCTGTCCTGTTGCTCAGGCTGAGCACTGCTGAGGGGTTGCTCGGGGAACAGGCCTGGTGTCCAGCAGTGTCCACGGCTCACGCCGGACTGCAGAGTCTGCGCCCGCGAGCCGCAGGCTGAGCCTGTGCTGGGCAGGGCCAGGCGGGTCCCCTCAGCACCCGGGACATCCATACTGTCACTTGTGCCATCAGGAGCAAGGATGCCGTTTGTGCTGCTGGAGGTGGGGGAGGGGTGCAATCTTGCCGCTGGGTGTCGCTGTTTCCCTGGAGACCAGGGCACTGTCCCCTCACCTCCTCTGTCCAGCCCCTGCCTGGCAGCTCCCAGGGTGGGGGGTGGGGAGACTGACCACAGGCTTTGGAGTCTGGTGACCTCTGACCTCAGACCCTCACCCACTGAACCCCCTGTCCTGTGGGTCCCCTGGGGACCTGGCCTCCCTGGCTCCCCGCCGGTGAGCCCCGTCAGACGGGTGCCGCTGCGGTGGGGTCGGCGTCCTCTGGGCAGGCCACTGAGGAGTCTCTCGGGGACGCTGGCCAAGAGTGACACGGAGGCAGAACAGGCTGTGGCCCAGCAGGCTGTGCTCGATGCCCTCACTCTGGTTCACACCTGCGGAAATTTCCGGAATGGGAGGGACCAGTGGCCAAGCACGAGGGGCCACCTGTTCTCCCTGCTGCCTCCGCCAGGGCCGAGGGTGTGCAGTGTGAGCTCCGCTCAAATCCCAGCATCTAGGCGGTGACTTCAGTGACGAGATGGAAATGCGGCAAATCAAACAGAGAGAGGGACACCCCACCTTTGCAACAGGGGAGGGCTCGTGGGAACAGAGGTCTTTGAGGCATTTCGTTTTTTAAAAATGAATTTTGGTGTTTGTAAAATTATTTTTGAAATGGATAAAAAATTCAGTTTAGAAGGCGAATCTCAAGCCGGCGTTGAACGGATTTTCCTGGGAAAATCCCTGTGAATGGCAGCGCCCGGCGTGTTCTCACCAGCACGGGCCCCGTCGCTCCGCGGCTCTGGTTTCCCCAGCGTCTTCTCGCACATTGTGTCTGCTGAGCCTGCACAATCCCGGGAGGCAGGTGAGGGCGGGGACACCCCACCCACGGGCAGAACCCCGGTCCGGGGGCACAGTGAGGGGCCCGGGAGCAGCCGTCTGGGGGGACCCGGGTGAAGCCCTCTGGGCCACCAAGGGAGGCCACAAAGGGCTTTGTTGACCTGCCCAAAGGAGCTCAGGTGGCTCCCAGAGGCATGGCTGGGTGTGGCGGGCACCGTCTGCGTGTCCATGAGGCCACGGGGCACCGTGCATTCCTGTCGTGGTTTGAGCCTGATACGGCGGGGCCCGGTTGTCTGTCAGAACCGTGTGTCCTGCTGAGGGTTTGCGGACAAAGAGCGTCTCCCGCAGTGTGCATTCGCCAAGTCAGTCCCAGCAGCCTCAGGGGGCGTCGGACGGAAAGGGCAGGAGAGGCCGTGGATGACACGTGGTGGCCCTCGGAGGGACCGGGCCTGGGACCAGAGCGAAGCTGGAGCCCCGGGGGGAGAGGCCCCTGGGGCAGAAGTCAGGGACACGCCCGGCCGCAAGCCCCTCGGACGCGCACTGCGGCAGTTGACAATCACAGGCGTCGGCGACAGAACCTGTCAGTCCGTTCCCCGCACTCAGAGCTCACGGACGGACCCTCAGCCACCAGGGATGGGACAACAAACGGCCACAAGGCAAGTGGCTTCAAACAGCAGAGACTCCTTTCCTCACAGTCCTGGGAGCAGAGCTGAGGCGCGGTAGAGCCACGCCTGTTCTTCCTCCCTCCTCCAGCCTGGCGTGGCCGTGGCCGGCCCGGTGTCCCGGCTGTGTCTGCCCCGCCCACTCCTGTCTCTGCCATCGTGTGGCGTCGGTGTGTCTGTCCCGGGGTCTGCGTCCAACTTTCCTGTCCCTCTCGACGCCCGTCCCTGGGTCGGGCCCACGCTAATCGAGCACGGCCTCACCGTGACTCGGCCACGTCTGCACAGACCCCACTTGGAGGTCCCTTTCGCGGGTTCAGGGGTAGGACGAGAACACACATGTGCCGGGGGCTGCAGCCCCGCCCATGAGATCCGCACGGGTGGTGCTGGTGTTCCCGGCATTGCAGCAGCACCCGCGGGGGGTGGTGGGTGGCCGAGGGACAGCCCGGTGGAGCCAGCGACCACACCTGCCCCACAGCTCTGCCACCAGCAAGCTCACCGCCCGGGAGAGTCCTGCGTTCTCTGCAGGGAGGAGAGTGAGGCCATCCTGGCGCTGGCCGGGGGAGGCTCCCGCGTTCGTGGGGGCCCCGCGGGCTGTGACCCAGGCCCAGAGCCCAGTGACGGCCACGCGTGGGGTCATCCCCGCTTTGCCGAGGGGACACTGGTCCAGGCACGCCGCTGTGACCGGTCACTCACTCCCTGGGGCGTGCAGAGGCGAGGGCTGGGCGCAGGGAGCAGCTGCCGCCGAATTTCTCAACTGCCTCCACCACACTGCTGTGACGACCCGCGTGAGCCCCTGTGGCTTGCCCCCCGGACATCTGACCCCGGGTCGGGACCTGACTCCACAGATAAGGACCCAGGTGCAGACCTGCCCCCTCGGGCTGGACTCCTGGCCTCACACCGGCCGCTGTGCACGAGTGTGCAGGCGTTTCGCACTCGGGCCGCTGTGTCCTGGGCATGGGGCACCTGTGCCCGGCCAGCCAGAAAAGGCACCAAGCTGTGGGGGAGGGGCAGTTGAGGTCACAGCACTGGCTGGTGACAACTCTCAGGGCACAACGAAACCCATACCTGGGACACAGTGTCCTGTTGGGAGGTGGCTTCTCAGTGGGACCGGTTCCACATGACTCTCGCCCAGCAGGTACCAACCCCTGCCCCTCGGATGGTGACCTGAAGGGGCAGCTGGGGCTGGACCCCGCCTCCGGGGCCAAGCTGCATTTAACACGGCTGGTCCCGCAGCCCCGGGACCCCTCCAGCTGAGGCTATGGCTTCAGGCCACTCCCCTCTTGGGGGCCTGGCTGCCGCCTGTGAAAGGGGGTCTCGTGCAGCGCGATGGCCACCCTGGCCTGGACGTCACGACTGTGGGTCTGGCCACGCGGTCCAGCCGCAGGAGCGGCGAGCGGCCCGTGTGACTGGCGACCACCCGCGATGGGCTCGCCTGCCTCAGTGGGACGGCCACCAGGCCACAGCACAAAGCAGTTGCTTTATAGCAATTATAGCAAAACAAGTTACTCTAAAACGAGACTCAGTCTGTGGCTCGGCTTGGCAGGCAGCTGCCAGCTGGTTCCACCAGCGACTCCATCTGGAGAATTGAGACACCATGTCCACCGCGCAGGGGCAAGGTGGGGCGGCCCGTCCTGACCAGGACTTCACAGCCCTTTCCAGGGCCCGGACAAGCGGGTGGGGTGGCCTCCCAGTGCCCCCAGCTCCCGGTCCACACAGCCACGGGTGCTGCTGCCAGCCTTGGCATCGGGTGGGACTGCCTGGCTCACCTGGCCAGGTGGCCTTATCCCCAGGTCTCCGGGAGACAGACTTCGGTTACCTGCCCTGTAGTTCGCTGGCAACAATCAGGTGGAAGCTCCCAATCGGCTGTCGGCCTGAGGGAACGCCTCCCTCCCCGAGTGGTTGCAACAGCCCCCGCCCAGGTGTGCTGACACAGGAGGACGGGACGACACCTTCCGGTTCTGGGACAGCTCACACCCCTGGGTCCCCCAGACCGTACCCCCACCGCCCGGGAGCCCTGGCCAGCCCTGTGCCCTGTGTGAGTGCGTGAGCATGTGCGTGTGAGTGTGAGTGTGTGTGTTAGTGTGAGGGTGTGTGTGAGCACGTGTGAGTGGTCATGTGTGTGTTAGTGTGTTAGTGTGAGTGTTAGTGTTAGTGGGTGTGTTAGTGTGAGTGTGTGAGCGTGTGTTAGTGGGTGTGTGTTAGTGTGAGTGTGTGACTGTGTGTTAGTGGGTGTGTTAGTGTGAGCATGTGAGCGTGTGTTAGTGTGAGTGTGTTAGCGTGAGCGTGTGAGTGTGAATATGTGTGTGTTAGTGTGAATATGTGTGTGTTAGCGTGAGCATGTGAGCGTGTGAGCCTCTACACGCAGCGCCCGTGCATCTGCTACACTGAGCCTCCCATCTGCTAAGCCGGGCGGGCAACTGCAGCCCGTGGGCCACATTCGGCCCCCCCACTCTTTATAACTAAGGTTTGTTGGCGCCCAGCCAGGCCCGCGTGGCCGCCTGCAAACCGTCAGGGTCGAGTAGCGCCCGCACACACCCCCGCCCGCCGAGCCTGCAGCGCTTGCTCTCTGACCCTTTAAGCAAAGCCGCCCAGACCCCGGCGCTGAGCGTGGCCCCCGGGAGCGGGCGGGGAGGGGCTGGGTGCGCAGCTCTGCCCCGGACCTTTCTCCGCCTGGACTCCGGAGGCTGCCCCCACCGAGGGTTCAACACCCCTGCATCGGCCCTGACCTGCCGGGAAGGTGCCGATAAAAGGGTCAAGTGGCAGCCAGGGGTGCAGGCGCACCAGGAGCCCGCCGGCCAGTCCCGCCTCTCCGCCGCGTGCACCGGCTGGGAAATGCTCCAGGCTCTGGCCAAGGCCAGTGTGGCCCTGGTGCCCCGAGTGGCAGGCTGTGCACGGACCATGGCCTCCCACCGGCTGCTGGTGGGCCCCCCGCAGGCCCTGCTCAAGCCCCTGTCTGTCCCCCAGCAGCTTCTGCTGGGGCCCGGCCCCTCTAACCTGGCTCCACGCGTCATGGCGGCCGGGGGCCTGCCGCTGATCGGGCACATGCACAAGGAGATGTTCCAGGTAGGCCCGGCGGATGGCGGTCCCTGTGCCCCGCGAGAGGTGGTGGCCGGTCCTGAAGCCAGCCCCTCGCCCAGGGGAGGGCAGGGAGCTGGCCTGACCGTGCGTTCCCCGCCCAGATCATGGACGAGATCAAGGAAGGCATCCAGTACCTGTTCCAGACCAGGAACCCCCTCACGCTGGCCATCAGCGGCTCGGGCCACTGCGCCCTGGAGGCCGCCCTGTTCAACCTCCTGGAGCCGGGGGACTCCTTCCTGGTCGGGGTCAACGGCGTGTGGGGGCAGCGAGCTGTGGACATCGGGGAGCGCATCGGTAATGGGGGTGGCTCTGGCTCCATCCTCCCCCAAGGGCCCCGGGTCCCAAGCTCCCTCCACCCCAGTCACCGGCCTTGGCCCGGCCCAGGAGAACGCTTACTCCCTGCGCGGCCCTTCATGCACTAGCCTGCCGCCGCCTCCAGGCAGGGGTCGGAGTGCTCTCGGGCCTGGATCCTGCTAGGGTCAGACCCCGGCCATGCCCTGGTCCCCAGTGTCTGGAGAGTGGGAGAGCGGGCCCCGTAGCATGTGCAGGGAATCCCTGGCCTGAGTGCAAAGCCTAAGGCTCCGCCGCTCTCGGGGGGTGGGAGGAGCCCCCAGGCATCACCTCTGCTCCGTGACACGATGGGGTTTCAGTGGCTGAACCCTGCCCCCCAATCTCAGAAACAGCTTTCCTTCTGGAGCCCTGGGGCGAGCCACAAAACACGGAGTATCAGCAGAGTTTTCAGCTCTAGAGTAAAATTTCTCTAAGAGAGACACGAGTCGGGAGCAAGATTCTGCCCTGGGTTTAATGATTGACTGTGGCGTTGGGACATCTGCTTGGTCAGGTCAGCGCCTCGTGGCCGGGCTGGTTAATGGACAGCCCCACGGCCCGAGGGGTCCCGACCCTCGCCTGGTCCCCCTCAGTCCACACACTGTGTTTCAGGTGAGCCGGGGAGGGGCAGAGGCCAGGACCCCAAGTGGACACTGGGCACACAGGCTCTGGTGTCCCCGGTGTGTGGCCAGGGCAAGCCCCACCCCGTCCCGCCCGCGCCGCAGCCCGGCCCTCGGGCTCCTCCCTCCTGCGGCTCTGGCCTCGCCGTGCGCAGGATGCAGGAACCCACCGAGGACAAAGGCTGCTAAGCTCCCACTCACCCCTTCCTTCCTGCATTCACACATTCGCCAAGCGTGGGCTTTCCGGGTGCCGGCCGTGGGCCAGGAGCAGTCCCCCAAAGGTCACCCCGTCCCCTGCCCCCCCCCCAAGGCTCGTGCACACGCTCGTTTATGGGCCTTGTGCCGAGTGCTGCTTCAGAGCCAGGACGGCCCCAGCCTGGCGGGGCCCAGGGCAGGCAGCCTGAGGAAGGGGTGTTTGAATTGAGCCTGGGGCCACCGTCATCTAGAGCCCCCCGGAAGCCTCGGTTCCGGCAGCTCGGGGGGCTGGGATGGCCCTCACTGAGCGGAGCCCCTCCTCTCCGGGTCCTGCTCTTGCAGGCCCCCCCTCCCCCAGCACTGGCTCTTGCAGCTGCTCACTGTCCACTCTGCCCCCCCCCCAGGAGCCCGCGTGCACCCGATGACCAAGGACCCCGGAGGCCACTACACGCTGCAGGAGGTGGAGGAGGTGCGGGACGTGCTGGCCGGGGAGGGAGGAGGTGGCCGGCCAGCGGGGTGGGGTCAGGGCCGGGAGGCTGGGCCCCTGTCTGGCCTCAGCCCGCCCTAGCGTCTGGTGACCAGCCACAAGTGTAGTCCAGTACCTGGGACCAGGTGGGTAGACAGTGGGGAGGCTTCTGTCTGGAAGGGAAACTGAGTCAGAGCCACATGGAGGGGCTGGAGGCAGGAGGCTGGGGTCAGAGGTGCAGAACGGGTCCCTGACACTCAGGGTGCCAGCCCCTCCCTGCTGGGCGACGTCAGTCCCAACCTGCCCAGGTTACAGGGACCCAGCAGCCCTCGCAGGGTGGGCAGGAGGCCGGGGTCTCCTCCTCTGCCTCTGGGCAAAGTCCCCTTCTTGGAAAATGCCCTTCCCCCAGAGCCCAGACGCCCCCGGCCCCTCCCCCATCACACATGACAGGGTGGGGTGTGGGGCGGTGTTTGTGGGGGTCCTGGCCCTGCCCCCACCAGCAAAGTCCCCCTGGGAGGGCGGCTGCCACGACAGCCCTGCCACAGCCACACTGCCCTCAGGGCCTGGCCCAGCACAAGCCCGCCCTGCTGTTCTTGACCCACGGGGAGTCGTCCACCGGAGTGCTGCAGCCCCTCGACGGCTACGGGGAGCTCTGCCACAGGTGAGCTGCCCCACAGGTGACCAGTCTCCACAGGTGAGCTGCCCCATAGGTGACTAGTCTCCACAGGTGAGCTGCCCCACAGGTGACTAGTCTCCACAGGTAACCAGTCTCCACAGGTGAGCGGCCCCCACAGGTGAGCCAGTCTCCATAGGTGAGCTGCCCCATAGGTGAGCTACCCCCACAGGTGAGCTGCCCCCACAGGTGAGCCAGTCTCCACAGGTGAGCTGCCCCCCCACCTCTGAGAGGTGGCAGGTGAGGCCCAGCTGCCCCTCCCCTGGGCCTCTGTCACATGGCAGGGTGCAGGCCCCCTCTCAGGTCCTCCTTGCTCTGGGCTGTCTAGGTGGGCTCCTCCCACTGAGGGCAACCCCAGGGACAGGAGGGGCTCCAGTGCTCCCTAGCGAGTGCCCCAGGGCCCTGCCCTCCCCTGTGCTGAGGGCCCCAGGTCTCCAGGGCCCCAGAGCTGCCCCTACTGCACCCTCCAGCCTCCCCTGCCTCGCATGGGTGCACACGGTGGGCCTTGAGTGGCAGCAGATGGGACCCCCAGGGAACTGGGGACAGAGCCCCTGGTGACCCAGCAGCCATGTCCTGACCACAGCACAGAGGGGAAGCTCTCCCCAGCCAGGACGGTCACTCTGGCAGGGGACGCCCCCCCACAGACCCGGCCTGTGAGTAAAGCCCACAGACAGAATCCATGCCGATTTCACCAGGATCCTGACTGTCCCTGTCTGTAGCCAGCATGAGATGCCTCTTGTGCCTTTTCTCACAAGGGGACATGGAGGTGCAGGAGGCTGACAGCGTTCGGTGCTGCTGCCTGCCTGCTTCTGGACTCTGTGCTCCCGGGTCCTGGACTCCCTGCCGCCAGCTGGTGCCCACCCAGGCCTGGCGCCCAGCCGGCCCCAGGACCACAGACTGCCCAGCGGGCCTCTCGCACCTGCCCGCAGCGCCCTCTGCTCCGATACGGGCAGGGCAGGGCCTGGGGCCTGGTGGGTCTAGACAGAGTCGGGAGAAAGCAACACCCCCTCCTCGCTGGCCTCCAGACGCCCTGCACGAGGCTCTGGGCCCTCTGGGGCCTCCTGCCTCACCCCGCCGCCCTCTGCCCTCCCCTCCCCCAGGTACCAGTGCCTGCTGCTGGTGGACTCGGTGGCGTCCCTGGGCGGGGCTCCGCTCTACATGGACCAGCAAGGTGAGCCTCACCCCACAGCCCCGCCGGCCGCCGCCCCAGGTGCCACCGTTCTCAGGGGAGCCTTAGCCCACCAGCCGTAGGGCAGGGCCCACGGATCAGGCACCCACTGCTGGTGGGACCCTGCCCTGGGGGGGGCTCCCCGGTCCTGAGCGTGCCCACCCCGGCCACAGGCATCGACATCTTGTACTCCGGATCCCAGAAGGTCCTGAATGCCCCGCCAGGGACTGCACCCATCTCCTTCAGTGACAGGGCCAGGTGAGCCGCCCGAGCCAGGCCCTGACACTGGCTGACGAGAATAGTGGCCCAGGGAGGGAGGGGCCAGTGAGGGGCGGGCCAGGCATTCTGGGAGTCCCCCAGCTTCATGCCCAGGGGTGACCCAGCAAGGACCGGGGACCCAGGACCCAGCCCCCACCAACCCGGTGTCGGGGCAGCTCCCGTACCTGCTGTCCAGACCCCGAGCCCGGCAGGACGGGGTGGGGGGTGGGGGACGGGTCCCCGCAGGTGCCTCCCGTCCAGCTGCAAACAGGTGACCGGTGGTGCCACCCACCAGAACAGAGAGGATTTTGGGGTGAATTCTGGAAGCCCATGTTGGATGCAGGGAGTCTGAGGGGCGGGTTGGACCATGAGGGAGGCTGGAGGAGGGGCCGGGTCTGAGTCTGGAACTCGGGGAGAGGCCCAGGCTGGACACGTTAGTCTGGAGTTACTGAGAATAGATGCACTGAACCTTCCAGCTGCCCCACGTCCCCTGGGGCCTGGGGACAGAGAGGGCCGAGGTCCCTGACTGAGCCCAGGCCCACCAGGGAGATGGGCACAAACACGGAGGGCGGGGGTCCCTCGGGGTCAAGACACCACTGAGTCTCTGGCTTCAGCCCCCACTGAGGGGCAGGGCTCAGGCCGGCTCTTCGCTCGTAGGAACAAGGTCTACACGCGGAAGACCAAGCCCTTCTCCTTCTACCTGGACCTCAAGTGGCTGGCCAACATTTGGGGCTGTGACGGCAAGCCCAGGGTGTAAGGGCTGGCGGGGCGTGGGGACCGCCTCTCCCTGCACTCCGGCGGCTCAGCTCTGCACACGGGGCCCGGAGCCCCTTTCCTGCCCCCGCACCCCGCTAGAGGCAGGAGTCACCTGTGCCAGGCCACCAAGGCCCCACCCTGTGCCCCCCGTTCCCGCCTGGCCTGGAGGCTCAGGTCAAACCACCTCTTCCACAAACCCCGTCCTCCTCACAATCCCAGTACTCCTTCGGGCACTGGGACCTGGTCCTGCCTCAACTTCCTGTCCCTGGGCCTCAGTTTACCCCTCTCTCAAAGGTGAGGGTGAGCCAGGGGCTCTCTGGGGTGACCTTGGCCATAAACCCAAGACCCCTTATGTTGCACGCGGGGACAGCGCACCGGGCATTGTGCCCTAGCCCGGGGACACAGAGGGCCCAGTGCCGGCTTCTCAGGGACGCTGGGGCCCCAGGGGCCTCAGGGGAGGTGGCAGCGCCATGTCTCTGTCCTGCCAGTGTCCCGCTTCACACTGGCCAGGGCCCCAGTGGAACCAGCTGCGCATCCCTAACTGGGAGCCTGGACGGGCCCCTGGGAGTAGCCCAGCCGTGTCCGAGAGTCCGGGCTGCTGGGGCCAGGACAGGCAGCTGCCCCTCCCTGCCCAGTGGTGCTGGACCAACCCCTCCTGTCCTCCAGGTACCACCACACGACCCCCGTCATCAGCCTCTACGGCCTGAGAGAGAGCCTGGCGCTCATAGCCGAGCAGGTGCGCGCAGGGCAGGGCTGGGAGCAGCCAGGAGGAGGTGCCTGGCCCAGGGGCCGTGAGCCCTGTGGGGAGGTGCTGGGGTCTGGCTTGTCTCTGGGAGGCCACCAGCCAAGGTCCTTTAGGCCATTTTAGGGCAGTGGGAGGGGGCTCCCTAAGACACTGAGTAGCCACGGTGGGTTTGCCGACGGGCCAGGCCTGCAGGGAAGGAAACGTCCACAGTGCCCAGAGTGAGGGCGACACCAGGCAGGGGAGGGGCTGGGCTTGTGCGCTCAGAGCTCTGGCTGTGAGCAGGGCGGGAGGACAGGCCTGGGAACAGGTGCACTGCTGGGAGCAGGTCTGGACAGATGAGGCCCAGTGCGAAGGAGGAGGTGCAGGAGGAGGGGAGAGGCTAGGAGGAGGGGTGGTCGCCAGCCTGCAGCGGTGGGTAGGTGTGGTGGGCGTGGTCCTGCAAGCTCCTAAAGGTTCCAGGGTGGGGCGGGAGCCCGGCAGGGGCGAGCAGCTGTGACCAGGGGTGGTTTTACCCCCTGCAACACACACACTCTCGGGACACAGGACAGCAAACGGGAGGTGGCACCGTCCACTTTCTTCTGGGTCCTGATGTCCCCCATGACCACTCACCAGCCCAGAGGCCAGGGAGGGTCCCTGGGGTGGGCTCGGGGCCCCTGGTGGGGTACGGACCATGGAGAAGACACAGGGAAGATTGGAGCTTGATATTCAGAGCAGAGAGTAGCCACTGCCCCAGGAGACAAGCCAGGTGGCTCTGCGAGCCGGGCGCTGGATGTGGGGAGGACCACCAGCCCCCAGAGCCCCAGGGTTGGAAAGACCACCCTTCACCCGCCCAGTGCTGAGGCAGGAGCAGTTTTGGGGAGGGGTGAGTGGTGGGGCCGGGGTGGAGGGTGCAGCCCCGAGAGGATGGAGGGCCCGGATGCTGGTGCCTGAGCCTGGTTCTGATCCGCCCCAACCCTGGGGGACCCAGCAGTCCCTGCCCCCCTCCCCACCCCACCCACTCCCAGCAGCCCCCCACCCACCCACCGACCTGCTCCCAGCAGCCGCCCTCCTCACCCCACCTGCTCCCAGCAGCCCCCCACCCCACTGACCTGCTCCCAGCAGCCCCCCCACCCCACCGACCTGCTCCCAGCAGCCCCCCCTCCCCACCCCACCAGCTCCCAGCAGCCCACCCTCCCCACCCACCCCACCTGCTCCCAGCAGCCCCCCCACCCACCCCACCAGCTCCCAACAGCCCCCCTCCCCACCCCACCTGCTCCCAGCAGCCCCCCCACCCACCCCACCAGCTCCCAACAGCCCCCCCACCCCACCTGCTCCCAGCAGCC
>CAUYPO010042861.1:0-17850 GCA_963574435.1 Cheirogaleus major
TGCACCTGCAGGGAGGGTGGAGAGTTGCTGTGGGCGTCTGCCACGGAGGAGATTCCTTAGCACGAGTGCACCGGGCTCCACTCGGATGAGCCTTTTCTTTGGGCAGGTCCCAAAGTGTGACGGTGGAGAGGGGAGGAGCCACAAAGTGTTGACCGTGGCTGTGCCGTGGCACAGAGCTTCTCCACGGGCCCCGTGGGACCCGGCGCTGGGGGTGTCCGCGTGCTATTTTCCTTCCATTCCGGCTGACCCGTGGCCAGGGTCAGCTTGGCAGTGTCCTTATGGTCAAGCTTGCTCCTCTTGGGACCCTCTTTCTACAGAACTTGGTTCCTGGTGTCTTGGGCAAAGGAGAGCAGGTGACACGCAAATCTCTTAGTGGCTTCAAATTGCCTTTTGGAATGGCCTTCTTCGCCTTCAAACCTTGCTTTGCCTTTGGTTTCGGGAAGGCAAGAGCTTCCTTCTTTGCTTCTAGTGCTATCTCTGTAAAAAAAAAAAAAAAAAAAAAGGTCCTTAGGCCGGGCGTGGTGGCTCACGCCTGTGATCCTAGCACTCTGGGAGGCCGAGGCGGGAGGATCGCACTCAAGGTCAGGAGTTCGAAACCAGCCTGAGCAAGAGCGAGACCCCCGT
The DNA here is from genome assembly GCA_963574435.1 of Cheirogaleus major. NCBI lineage: Eukaryota > Metazoa > Chordata > Mammalia > Primates > Cheirogaleidae > Cheirogaleus > Cheirogaleus major. The sequence goes on from CAUYPO010042861.1 coordinate 625, forward strand.
CTCTACTAAAAATAGAAAGAAATTAATCGGCCAACTAAAAATATATAGAAAAAATTAGCCGGGCATGATGGCGCATGCCTGTAGTCCCAGCTACTCGGGGAGGCTGAGGCAGGAGGATCGCTTGAGCCCAGGAATTGGTTGGTGCCGGTAGCTAGGCTGTCGCCACGGCACTCGAGCCCGGGCAACAGGGTGAGACTCTGTGACAAAAAAAAAAAAAGGTCTTATAATGGATTTTAACCTCTTCCTTCCCTGTATATATTACCAGCTCGTACCACGGTGTGCAGCCCGCTTGCAGATCTGGGAGTAGGCGCCCCTCTTTCTGCTGGGAACCCCAGCCCCAGAGGCCGTGACATCGTAGCTGAGAAGACCGGGGTGTGGGTCTCCCTGCACGGGGTCCTCGCGGGGCCCCTCTCACCTTCCGCCGTCGGTTTCCCCAGCTGCAGAGTCTGTGGCTTGGCTCCACTGTTTGAAAGATCCCTCCCAGTACTAGAGCTTGTTTTCCGCAGCTCTTAATAAGCCAACTTGTACAGACCACGTCCCCGATGTCCAGCGGTCCGAGGGCGGGCTGGCCGCTGGGAAGCACAGCTGGTCACCTTCCCAGGTAGCAAGGAGCTGGCAAGTGGCAACGGGCGTCTGCAGGGGGGAGAAGACCGGGGACGTCTTGTGTGTCCTGAGTCACCCTGCTCCGTACAGGGCCCAGATGTGCACAGACAGGAGAGCCCAGCACAGCTGGTCCTGCTTCTCAGGCAGCTGAAGAGATGCCAGCAGACAACCTATAGTTCAAAGGGGTCAGCAAAGACAAATGCCACCCCCCGCTGAGTGGGAGGGAGTGTAGCCTGAAAGCAGACCCCGACAGAGGGAAAACGGCCGTTCCTCCCACGAGGCCGTGGTCAGAATCGGGAGGGCAGGGCAGGGGCCGGCAGGTGTCCGCGCTGCCTGTGCTCGTGTGTGGTGGCCACTGTCTCCTCTCCCCGGCTGTCCCTTGGCCGTCCTGCTCTTCCGTCCCATATAGTCCCCTCCCTCTGAGTCACAGCCAGCCTTGACGGGCTGCTGGTGCACTTTGAGGGGGTGTATTGTCTGTGCTGGGATTTCAATCACAAACTATAATACCGTGTTTCCCCGAAAATAAGACCCACCCATAAAATAAGCCCTGGCAGGATTTCTAAGCATTTGTGCAATAGAAGCCCCACCCCGAAAATAAGACCTAGTGATGGGCGTGGCTACGCAGCGTGTCTGCACGACCCGTGCATTTTGTAGGGAAGCAGTCAAGAAGACGAGCCGCCCTTCTCATCTGCCCCGTCGTGACAGCTACTCTCCCAGAGGTGACAGGAAAGGTGCGGGCAGCCCCACCAACAAGGTTGGCTCCCCCTGTCAGGTCCCGGCCATCCTGTGCGTGCTGCAAGCTGAGGCTTTGAGGGGAAGATAACACATCCCCTGAAAATGAGCCCTAGGGTGTCTTCTTGAGGGAAAATAAATACAAGACCCTGTTTTATTTTTGGGGAAACACGGTATGACTAAAATGCAAGAGAAATGAGTCCCTCCGAGAGAGGCACCACCCTTCCGAATTCCTCTGCAACCTGAAGAAGGTGGCCTTGAAAACTTTCTGGGCACGGCCTGCAAAGCTTAGCGCTCAGCTTAGCTGCACAGGTACGGACGTGTTTCTCCTGCACTTTGGAAACCATTTGAATATTTATAAACTTAAGTATTTATTTTCCTATTAAAATTAAAGCTCTATTGTCTTGCAACTAACCTGCCTTGTTCTGCCACTCCAAAACAAAACCTTCTCCAGTGCGATAACCTTTATTTATAGATGGCAATAAGCATATTTAGCAATATTATTATTCATGACCCCTGCACTAAATACCATAATCAGAATACAGATGTGCAGGGTAATTTCCATGCACAAGTCACTGTGCATCAAAACCCTTGCAAAGCAAAAATAGCATCCATTTTTGAGATACATTATCCATTGGCGTTGCAGGAAGTTATCGAGGCCACACAAAGGGTTTCGGGGAGTGGAAGAGGGAGAGACTCTTGAAATCAAGAGTACCCAACAGCCTGGGAAGACAGTGGGAATTTCTCCAATTCTCCTCTTCTGGCAAGTTATTTGGTCACCGTTGGCTGGACCCATTTTTAGGATGTGGAATGCAAATGGGTCAGGCAGGTGGGTGTCCGAGTACAAAGTCTGGCCAGAGGACGAGCCCATCTCTGAATACCTCCCTCGATTTTATCTCCCCTGCAAGATGCAGATTATCAGATACGCAGCACACGCGAGCTCAGCTCACTAATTGACTGAACAAGACGTGGTCACACTTTACCCACCATCTCATAATGGATTTTCATGTTTGTGAGTCCTAACTGGCTGTGGAAATGAAAAGCAAATGTCTCATCATCACAGATATCTTCTGGGTTTGTTTGTTTGGTTTTTTTTTTTTCTTTTTTTTTTTTTTTTCCCTAAGCCCAAAGATTAAATCAACTGTACCCCCCATTTGGCAGCTGGTTCATGGTTGTAGACGGATGATAAACGATCGGGGGATGGACACATCCGCCGTGCTACTGTTTAGCAAATTCTTGTAAGTGGTTGCGAGATACAACACGTTTCTCCGTGAGGTGTTACATGAGTAATTGGTGTATTAAAGAAAGTGTGAAATGAACAGGTATAAACCCTGAAACGCATTTATTATCTGCGGAGGTGTTTCGCATTCGGACCATTTAGAAGCCATCATCCGGTTCAGCATCTTCCCCCACCTTTCTGGAGGCAAAGCCTGCATTACACCTGCTACCGACAGTCCCTTTCTTGCAAATGCTACAATGTATCAACTACCACTGGCGGTTGGGCGAGGTGATGTCGTATCCACGCCACCAACCTGGTCAGAGATCTCCACGAGTGTCAGGGTGAGGGGTTGGGCGCCGGCCGGGTGTTCTCCAAATAAATCGTCAGTGAGGTCTCTTCCTCCTCCTCCTCCTCCTCTCGCTCCCCTTTCCCAGCTCCTACGGGTTCTCTGTTTCCTGGTGTCAGATCCAATTCCAGGCCAATCCCAGCTTTCCTGGGCTCTAACGTGGAGGAAATGCCACCTCCCCGAGACTGCAGGGAGCGTCCCCCAGTCCTCGGGCAGCAAGGGAGGATGCTCTGAGGCCGGCCACAGGGAACCCCCGTGAGCTTAGCTACTACGAGGCCACCTGCCACCCCGTGGGTGAACGGCCCGATCTTCCACCTGGGAGGATATTTGGAGAAGTCTCTCCAAACCTTCCGTGTGGCTGCCCCGGTGAGCTCTGTGTGTCTGCTGCGGACTGACCAAGCCTGGCAGCAACCCTGGGGCACGGCTCTCGCGAACGGCTTCCCCTTTCTGAGATGCAGCAGTTCCTAACAAGGGTGGCAGCCCTACAAACCCAGTGGTGAGTCTTTGGCAAAGCAAAACCCTCCCAGTCTTTGGCGAGGCCCCACCTGGCGAGAGTCGCAGGCGGCAGGGTTTTGCTGCTCCTTGTTTCTTCCTCTTCTCCCTGCCTGCCTGCTGCTTCTGCCCCTCACCCCCACACCCCCGCATGGAACTTTAGGACTCAGAGGAGAGAAAATCCATCAGTGCAAGGACTGGTCATGTAGCCCAGCTTGCAGGGACCTCTGAGCTATCAAAGCTGTCTCCTGGGTCTTGAGAGCAGGGGGCGGCCAGCCTGGGAGGTCCCCAGACAGTTTGAAGGACGAGACAGCTGAATAGAACCTTTCAAATCAGAGCCAGGTAGACTCTGAGAAGAAGAGGAATTAATGGGCTAGACGTAACGATATCATCAACCGTCCTCAACGAGAAGCCAGCCTCCAAAGACTCTGTCCCCTGTCCCCTTCTCTCAATCTGGTCCTCTTAGCCTTACATGCTGCGTGGAAGCCACACACAACATCTCCTGCGGGGCTACAGTGAGCCACATTGCACTGAAAACATCAAGGACCAGAGATGGATTAGTGACCCTAAGACCTCTCTCTGCGTTTCCCGGGAAGGGCATCAGTAACCTTCAACCCCGAGGGTGCTCAGAGGGCTGCTCGCCCCAGACTTCCTCTTGCCGGGCTGCTGTCACCGTGCCCAGAACGTGACATGCCGGTGTGACCTGGCCTCGTAGCACCTGTCCACGCAGGACCGGGCAGCTAGGAGCTCCCCGCGCCCGTCCGTGTGGCTCCTGCGGTGGTCACCTACAGAAAAGTAAGGTCCAGGCCCCAGCCTGTCCCCGGCTGGCCCACAAGGCCATGGTTTGGGCATCCATGAGTCAGGCCCTGGGTGTCCCCTGCCGCCTGGCCTTCTCGGGCTCGACCTCTCTCCAAGTGAGCGCCGAGCCTACCTGCCCCTTCCTCCCCACCTCCCGCAGCAGCAGCCTCTGACTTCCTCGAGTAGCTGGGAACAAATCTTTTGACTCGCCGCATGACGTGGACCGTGATGGATTAGACAGCCACGCTGACCGGATCACCAGGCCTGGCCTCCAGGATGCCGGCGTAGCCAGCGGAGGGATTCGGGGGCACACTTCGTGTTCCCCGGGTTGGAGGGTCCTGCTCCCCTCTTGGTGGCTGCAAGCTGCTTCCTGTCTCCCCCATGTCTTCTCCCGTCTCCCTCGAGAGAGGAGCCACTGTTCAGGACACGATTCGATTCAGTGGAAACTGAAGCCCACGTCCGGTCCACGTCGGCCTGGCCCTGAGGAGCGGCCTGGGGAGGACAGAGTTACGGACTCGAGGTGTGGGGTTTGAGGCGTGGCTCCCGTGGTCCCTTCTCCCTACGCCTCCGAGTCCACCACAGAAGGCCACGTGTGCCGGCTCAGAGTGGCCGTGGCCGGCCGGGGAGGCCCCTCTGAGTCAGGGGCTTCCCGCTGGGGCAGGGTGGGGACCCACCCACGGTGCAGGTGGCCACAGCAGGCAGAGCCCAGAAGTGCTTCTCAAAGTGGGGCCACGGAAGCCACGGCCACGAGTGTCAAAATGACATCGGGTCAGAGGAGCTCGGTGAGTCCAAATGCTGGGCCTGGCCCTCCACTTCCTAACCCTATGGCCCGAGGCCCGGGCTCCCCCACGTGGATGCGGGATTGGACGTCTCCCTGTTTCCCTCCATCCCTCTGGAGGTGGCCATGGATGGTGGCACAGCCCACCCACCGTTCTTGCTAGACTGTGGTTATTTGTCCCCAGGGCGGCTCCCCCACCTGCCTCTCCGAGCAGGTTTAATGGGTAGACACGTCTCTCCGGCTCTTTCTATATCAGCTTCGCGGGGGACGGTTGATTTGCACGGTTCTGGTTCCGTGGGCCCAGGGCCTTTCCCTGACTCGTGGTCCACGTTTCTCGGAGGGAGCAGATGGGCCTTTTTAGGGAGATCCATTCTCTGGGACAAGCCCCGGCCAGCGTCACGGTGACAGAGTCGGGGTAAAGGAAGACACAGGCGTGGGGTACCAGGGCATGATGAGAGATGATCCCGAGACAAGGCAGGGGTTCAGAGGGATGAAGAGATGGCAGCCCCCCCCATCCCCGCCGTGCAGAAAACCAGAGAAGCCCCCGGCCCCCTCCCTCCGAGGCTCCGACAGGATTCGTTCTTTGCCTTCCGCGACCGGGAGGACGGATTCCCACCAGGGCCCTGCGAAGATCCGCCCGGGATGCTCTGTTCTTTCTCTTCCTACAGACCTAACGTGGCTGAGCTATTTCGGGCCACCATTTAAATAAAAGCCAATTTGACTCAAAAGCAAAAATATATTCCGCCGAATGACGGCAAAAGGGCAGAGCTTGGGAAGGAAAAGGAGGAGGGAAAAAAAAAAAAAAAGCCCAGAAAGAGGGAGAGGAGGGGAAAAAAAAGAAAATGCAAAGCACTCATTTTTCCTTTGTAGTTCGTAATAAAAGAAATCCTCTGGCTGCTTAAAGTGACACATTAAAAGATGTATGTATCGTGGCTTTTAAAAACACAATTAGATAACACCTTGTCAAAGACTTATATTCTTTGTTGACAGCCCCCGAGCACAGTGACAATTGCGACTCGGAGGCTGGGGCAGGTGTCTCCCCCTGACACGCCGCGGCGGGGCCGACCGCTTTACAGAAATGTTACTGTTTACCATTTTAATCATCAATCCACATCTAGTCACAACAATAAGTCAGAAGGAGCAGTAAATTATACTTGTTCAGCCCTGATGAGTTTGAACTGTTTTGCTGAAATTAACTGAAGTAATTATCTATTTTTCTAAAGCTGCAAAAAGAGGGGGGGAAAAAAAAAAAAAAAAAACGTAGTGATGTTCCGTGATGGGGAGTGGAAACAGAGGCTGTGCAAACCCGCGGGCCGTGCAATATTTAAGGAAACTTTTTTCCGGGGAGGGTCTGGTGACCACAGAGGTTAGTTGAGGCTGTGAGTGAGATGAGGCAGATTTCACAGGCTACGGACGGTCTCTTTATTTAGCTTAAGAGAAGAAGAAAGAAAAAGAGCCCAAAACCAAACTTCCCGCACAAGGACGCTTTCTTATGGCGGGACTGATTTCTCTCCAGCCCCCTGATTTAAAATTCTCGGGGGGGTCCGTCACATTCGGGGGCCGTTTCCTTTGCAGGGCAAAGAGCAAACGCTCACAAGCAGAAGCTCGCTCTCTGCTTCCTGTGATCTCAAGCGAGAGAGGGAGGAAGGTTTCGATTGTTACTTAATCCCTTACGTTTGCTGGGATGACCAGGCTGGGCATTTAGTCTTGAAAGGGCCCCATCCCCTAGACCAGTCAGGCGGGGGCTGGGTGCCCCAGCGGGTGGGACCTGAGCACCCACCTCTCAGATCTTTCCGGACCCCTGGTTGGGTCTCCCCGAGTTTGCAACGGGACGCACGGGGCTTCTGTCTGCCGTGGGGAGCACCGTGGGCTCTGGAAACAAGTGGATGGTATCACCCTGACCAGTTTGAGTTTCCCCTTCTAGAAAACGAGGCCCACAGCACCAACCCGGCAGGGGTATTTCAGGAGGTAAATGGGCTTTGTAGGTTGCAGGGAGGGAAGGCCAGCACTGGGCTCAGCCTCTACGTGACGGTCAGCGAATCTTGGCCCACCTTGTCTTTGGTTATGCACAAAAGCACAGTCAGGTAGAGATTAAAGGCATGAAGGCAAGGCCGGGCGTGGTGGCTCACGCCTGTCATCCCAGCACTCTGGGAGGCCGAGGTGGGAGGATTGCTCGAGGTCAGGAGTTGGAGACCAGCCTGAGCAAGAGCGAGACCCTCATCTCTACTAAAAATAGAAGAAATTAGCCGGGCATGGTGGAGCATGCCTGTAGTCCCAGCTACTCGGGAGGCTGAGGCAGGAGGATTGCTTGAGCCCAGGAGTTTGAGGTTGCTGTGAGCGAGGCTGACGCCACGGCACTCTAGCCTGGGCAACAGAGTGAGACTCTGTCTCAAAAAAAAAGAAAAGTTATGTGTTGGAACAGAGCCATTTTTGTGTGAATGGGAAGACTGTGAGCAATAGGCGAGTTCACACTCCGTAAGGCAGGAGGCAGGAGTATACAAACAAGGATAATAAGGACAGAGCCACCAGTACATGCAGAAGCCTGCAATCTAGTACAGGAGATGAGACATATAGGTAATGATGCCACCCGCCACTTAGAAAAGCCTGTATGACTGGAATTTGAGGATCTGAATTTAGAAGACATTTGTCCCAAAGAAGCAACTTTAAAATGAGAATTTCATTTTTGACTCTTTCACATCTCATTTCATTTTCACAACAACCCTTTGAGGTTGGAATGATTATTAGGCTCAATGTACAGAAAGAAAAAATGTTAAATGAGACTGACCTACCCACAGAGCTAATAAGTAGCAAATTAGGGTTCAATTCTACACCTAGCTAGGTTTAAAAGACTTATTTAGTCCTGTACTCCTTTAAACTCTGTAATTCTGCATCTCAAAAAAAAACCTTATAAATAATGCTCCAATTCCTAGGTGAGTCCTTGTAACCCATAGAGCACCCAGATTGCTTACTGTACACTAATAATGCAAGTCATTACGTGGTAAGTGCCAGGCAAGTGGTCTAGACAATCATTGCTATGGGAAGCCACAGGAGGGAGAGATCAATACAGGATATAATATGAGTGTGGGAAGCTCAGCTATATAAATGTTTTGTTTAAGGGACACTGAGAAAGAAGCACTGTGCAGATGACCTGAAAAACAGAACTAGAGAAGGAAGGCTGGCATGAGAAAGGGTGTATATTTGGGGTAATCCCTGCTGAAATCATTGCTAATCGATGAACTCCCAGATGAAGGGTCAAAAGCCGAAGGGACCAACCACACTAATACATATATTACTGAGCCCCATGTAAAATAGGACCCTTTGAATGAAATTACTATAAAGAAAATACAGCAGTGAAGGTAAGCTTTGAAAGAAGAAAAAAATGAGAGCAAAGAAGATGTCCAATGAGATAAGAATAGAACACATCTATCAAAAAAAAGAACTGACCTATAGCAGATTCTGTCCTTCCATCATCGCTAAAGTATTTCCAGCACCCATTTTTATTTGGGTCAAACTGAAAGCTAAATGGAATTAAGAGGAAAAATGCAGTCAATATTATTTCAAATTACAACCTTTAATACATAAAATATAGCCCCACAGTATTGGTTAGAGTAAGCAGTTCACACTAAACAGCTATTTACATTTGAGAGTCTATGTTTAAAAGCTCGCAAAGCCTCTGGCTCTCACCAGAAGAGAAAAAAAAAAAAAAAGGAAAAAAAATATGGGGTCAGCAGATTCTTTAAATTTCTGTTGCTTCCTGGTACAAAATAGAGTTGATAAAGTACCCTATTTCTAAAGTAGCAGAAACATTTTGTATTATTTACTGTTTTGCTTTTTTAAAAATCTGCAATTCTTATTCCAGACTTAACGTCTCCCTAGGCACATATAAAATCACATATGTATAAAAATGAAACCACTATAATAAAATAAAACTATAGCTATAATCCCAGCAGGTAAATAGAACATAAACATAGCCATATTCTGATGAGTCTTACCAGAAGCCATATTCTGATGATTCCTGAATCTACCCTGGCTACAAAACAGAAGAAATGAATTTTGCCCTCCTGCTGCTTCTCTGCATGTATTATTAAATAATAATGGCTGTCATTTAGTGAGTAACTACTATATTCCAGGCACTTTCTAAGCATATCTCTCTCTCTCTCTCTCTCTCTCTCTCTCGACAGAAGAATGATGATTCCATTTTATCAAAGAGTAAACTGAGTCTCGTGGATTTAAGTAACTTGCCCAAAGTCGCAGATCCAATACATGTTGGAGCTGGGGTTTGATCTTGGGTCTCTCTGACTCCAAAGTCCCCTGCCTCCAATAATACTAATAAAGGTTGTTATTACTATTAGCTGTGGATCAAATCCAAGACCCACAGGGAAAAACTTACATGGCATTAAGAGCCAAAGCTTGGGCATCAGAGCACCTGGCCCTGCATCTTGACTTCACCATTTACCATCTGTGTAACTGTGGGCAAGTAATCTATCCCCTCTAGAAGCCTCAGTTTACTCATTTATAAAAGCACATGGAATTACACTGAATTTCTATTAAGTTGAATATGAATACAAACTTTCCAATATTAGAACATATACTGAATAGTACAGATATATATTCTGGCCCCAACCTAGCACTTAAATCTCACTTAACTGATGGTTGCTAAGGTGTAACTCCCTTCTTGCAGTCAGTTTTATTTTCTGGGATCATCAGTGGATGGAGTTGGGAGAGAGGCAGAGAGAACTATCTTCTAGAAGCTGGGATGGTGTTAAGGGGAAAGATATTTCTAGAATCTTGAACTAGAACTGAGGGTTTTTTCCCCCTCAAAAAATACTGAGAGACCATATTAGAGATTAGCTTCATTATGGGATTCATAGATGCTTATAGGTCAACTGAAGTCCTAATCACCACTTAGGACATTTCTACCTCTGGGGAAACATCCTCTAAATTTGAAACAAATAATTTATACACAAAAAATTGTTAGATATACTCTGTTCATAAATTAGTTATTGCCCTGCTCTTGTAGAATAACTAATAAACATTAAAATCTGACTCAAATTTTTGGCTTAAGTAACCTCTATAAGATAAATTTCTTTCCCTAAATTTTTTCTATAAAAACAGGTATGTAGATTCTTAATCCTTTTCAAAAATACAAAATCTGAAAAATAGGCTATGTGAATTAAAAATCCAAGATTTTGTTTTATTTATATTACCATGAATTTGTATGTGTACCTCAAATTCCACAGCAAAATAAAATAAACTATTTGGGAATCCAGGATGAAGAGAAGGTCCATTTTTCATATAGTGTGAATTTCTATTTTCCTGGATGGATGTCTCAATCCTCTATACTCTTAGACTATGGAAATCTAGAATTGGAGCTGTTATTCTCCATGCCTGTTGCAAGCCTATAAAAATGGAAGTGCTATTTCAAGATTTTCAGACTATTTCAAGATAATTCAACGATTCCATGAATTATAATAAAACTTATAAATTATGACAAAAAGCTAATACTAGGTAATCTCTGAAATTTGTTTACCTAAAGAGATGGAAGTAACATCATCTATGTATGTGAGCAAACTATGGGTAAAGGGTAAGTGCTGAGGTGAAGAAGGAAGGAACTGGTATGCTGGGAAGAACGCTAATCAAATCCACCTCTTGCTATAGGACCTGGGAAGAGACAGAAAGCACTTAGAAATCAACAGAGTTTGTGGAAAACTAGAGACAAAAATCATTAAATCATGGACAACAAAATGAATTCAAACCTGGAATGACCATCTCCTTTCCATGATCAAAAGTCAACCGTACAAATGACAACTTTAGCAGTATACAGCAAACTGTACCTGGGACAAACAAAACCTTCATGTAAGCTAAGAATGGCAAAAGGTTATTTAATAAGAAATTCCTAAAGGTCCGGGGTTGGGTGGCACGTAACCAATGTCTATCCAAAACCTGGGACCTATAGCACAAGTTAGTTTCCTTTCTCTTAAGTTGCTAAAATTACTATTAAGTTAAGTCTATTTCACCTGAAGAGGAGGATGCTAGAATAATTAATGACGTCCTTTATGTAAATGAGAATGCTGAAAAGCTTTTCATTCTCCACTAAATTATAAAGGTTCAAACAAGAAGATATAGAATTACAAATGAATTTCTGTTCAATTGAATATGTATGAAGACAAACTTTCCAACATCAGGATATATCGTTAAGAGGACTGAAATAGGATACATAAGGAGCTTATAAAAATTCCCCACCCAAGTGTCTTTAAGAATGACTAGTTCTGGGTTATCTAATACACTTAACACATGGGGTGAACTGATGACAGACCTGTGGCAAATTGATACTCCCCTAGCGAAGAGAAGGCAAATGAAGAAATTCTGATGTTGTCATAACAATATGACTGATCATGACATCAGCAATTCCTAATTCCAAACTGTAAAGAACACTCCCAGAACACTGACAACACATTAAACAGATACTCCCAGAACCACCCTTCCTCCACCTCCCAATCTAATACTTGATCTAGTGGCAACTATGATGTTTCAAACAGAGCACTATTAAGTGTTAAAATCCTGCTATACTCTTCTAAGTTAGAGAAAGTGCCAGGAGGAAGAAGTAGATAACTTCTAAAGACATTTACATTTTTCAGAGCCATTTACATTTTTCACACATACAGATATAACGAATGTATAAAAATGTTACAATTTACAAAATGCTTTATTATACATTACCTCATTAAAGTCTCAGGGAAGGAGATAGAACAGGTAACTCCCTACCCATCCTTTTTTTGAACAGGTAGATTAGCCTCAAGTATGTTAGGCAGCTTGCCCTAAGGCATGAAGCCCAGAAATATTGAATTTCGGGGTTGGAAAGAATTATTAAGGGCCAATCCTTGTGTCTGGCAGATAATCATCATTCAGTACATATCTCAATAATTGGATGAATGCTGCTGTCTCTCCTTGGACACTTTGACCAATAATAAATTCATTCTATCTATCCATAATTTTAGCCATATCTACTAGAAAATTCTTTGTGAAACAGCCTTGAAATTTGAAACCATCCATCATAGTTCTACCCCAGGACTAGAATCTGTGTCTTCTGTAGATTGCAGTGCTTGTCTTTGTATTCTATACTGATCTACCCACAAAAGTGAAGGCTGAGTCATCTTTTGTTGAGCTTTACCAATCTTACCAAATTGCTTAAATAGTATGTAAATCTCTAATGATTTACTGAACCTACTGTCGTGCACATAATGGGCTTTTTTTGAGGCATGAATGGATGAGGCAAGCTAGCTTTCTTACACACACACACACACACACACACAAATGGCAGAAATGATGATTTTTTTTACCCTCTTTTGAAAACTGTGAATAGCTGCGTTAGAAAGAGATGAATGTAAGAGATGTAGTGATCAAATCTTAAAGAAAATGCTTTACAAATGATATTGAACATAGTGGGTTTGCATCCTAATCTTTAGATCACTTGGGATCATAAATAAATGTTGCATTCTGCATCTGTATGTGACTTATTAAGGAAATGAAATTCCATGACCAAATGGTTTTTCTTGACCTCAACTGTTACTGTCAGAATAAATCTTCTCACTTTACTTTGTGTGTAAAAGAGAAGTGTCCTACTCATCTCTCTGTGATCAATGTCCTACAAATATTTGGATATAAACTGCATGTCATGCAATCTAAGACGTCACTGACTGTAAGCTGCCTGGCAGTCACTTAGATCAGCGGTCTAAGTGGTGCCAACCTTTTTGGCACCAGGGACCGGTTTCATGGAAGACAATTTTTCCATGGACGGGGTGGGGAAGGACAAGGGCAGTGAAGGGAGGCAGAGCTCAGGCGGTTGTGCTCAGCCTGGTTCCTAACAGGCCAGTGACCAGTACCGGGCCTGAGGACCCCAGGGGGTTGGGGACCACTGACTTAGATGAGAACATTTGAAAAGAGTGGATGACAGTTGCTATAAGACATCATAAATTATAAGATGCATTCCCAATTCAGAGATGTTGAAATGTGAAAAAGGTGAATCTTAGAATTTATCAAAATATGGCATACAAGTACATGTACACACTGCATGCAAATGCACGTCCCTTTTATTCATAACCTAGGCTCTAGAAATATATTTTGTTAAACACTCATTTCTAACCTTCTTAAGAACACATAGCTACTAAGAGGTTACGAGTACATGACTCACACATTCGGTTTTTCCAAGGAGATCTGGCAGTGTGTCTTACAAGTAGTGGGCACAGTCTTCACACGTCAGAATGAGAAACTTTACCCTAATCTCACAAAGAAATCCATCACAAAGGAACAAGCTGAGCTGTCTGTTTCCCTCCTCAGCCTTCTCCCCACAATCACATCAAGTTACGCCTGTAATGCTTTACATGCATAGTGCATTTATATAATAAGATTAAAGGGAGATGAACCTAAATCTGGAGATATTTATCACACTTCTCCAGTCTATGCTTCTTGCTATTAGTGCTTTAAAGTTGCCAGTTGCAAGGGCCAGGTGCAGTGGCTTATGCCTATAATCCTAGCACTTTGGGAGGCCAAGGTGGGAGGATCACCTGAGCTGAGGAGTTTGAGACCAGCTTAGGCAACATAGCGAGACTCTGTCTCTACAAAAAAAAATTTTTAATAAAATAAAAAAATAAAGTTGTTAGTTGCAAACATAACTTGAGAACAATAATTCTGGAGTGTTACTTCTTTGACAGGTCTTATTCAAACACATGCACATACATGGACAGACATACATTCAAAAGATTTCAGTTATCAGCACTGTTCTGGCACATGGCATCCATTCCCATCTACAAGCCTTACAAACAAACTTCCATCCTTTCATGGGACCTAGAGTGCCAGTTCTCAGTCTTCCTAGGGCTTCAGATTAGAAAAGTAATTTTTGTGCAGATCAGGTAAATCAGATAAAAAGACATTTATCTGAAATGATTATCACAGTCCTTAAATTTGATATGAAATTACAAAGTGAATCAAAAGCAATAACTCAACAGGTAAGATGACCCAGGTATAGAAAAAGATATAAATGACTCACACTTAGAGTAATGACTATTGGTATCTGATAATTCATATTTGCTCAGAAACTGACTAGTTCCTTGTATTTCTTCCTCTTCCTTACGCAGCTTTTTTTGAGTCATTTCACTGCTGGTATGGTGATAAAATCCATATGAAAAAGTGAAATAAACTGGTCAATTTATTTACTGACTATAGGTTGGTTAAACTGAAATTGGGGATTATTTATTAATTTCATTTATCTATAATGTTTCCCTTATTATAAAAGAAAATTATAACTGATCTCACCTTGAAAATCATCTTATAGGAATTATTAACATTCAAAACTACTGATATATCCCAAGCCTCTAGCTCAGGGGCTTGGCACATATTAAGCATTCAAATATGGGTTCATCAATGTACGAATGAATGAATAAACAATATCTTCGAAAGGTATACAACTCCTCTTCAAAAGATGTTATTATTTCATAAAAGTAGAACAAGCTTATGCTTTTGAGATATTTGGTAATCAGATATAAATTTTAAATTCCAATTTATTAGCCAAACTTCCTCAATATTAAAGAATATCATTTCATATCTGTAATGCATGATCTCCTGAATGACTATTTTAGGGGGACTCTTTTAAGAAGTCTTAGAATTCACTTAAGCTATTTACCACGGACGTCATTAAATATATCAGGCTACAAAATATTTTAAATCACTATAGGAATCACTGTTGCCCTCCTTTTTCTATGCTGTCCCCTTTAATACATTAACTGTCATGTGAGTTGTATTTAACTCATGCTAGTTTTGAGCTCAGGGCCTCATGAAGCGTATGTAACTCACATGTCTCTTCACCTTGGGAGCCACGTGAACTATTTTTCAAGTTGCATATAACTCAATGCACAGAAAACAGTAAAAAATAACAAATTGTTCACTAAATTAGAAAGGATCATTTTATTTTTGAGGGTTTTATTCTATTTTCGTAATAAAACACAGTAACCCCAAGGAAAAAAATTTTTTTTCTAGTGTGGCAGTCAATGTGTTTAAAAAAAATCATAATCTAAGTTTTTAGTGACTAAAAGTGAGTGTACATTCTATCACATAACATTTTTTAAAATCCTATCAGTAAATAAGAATGGGCAAATTGTTGGCAACTGTTGAAGCTATTCTTTCTACTTTAGTTGTATGTTTGGAAATTTCCACAAAGTATATTAGTTGATAGCAGTGTACTAAAAGCCTTGAGAGGTTGACTCTCAGAGGATTCCACACAACCAAGGCACGTGGATGCTTGGTGCTACAAACACCTGGGAAATGACTACATAGCTGGTTGTAAGTTTTATTTTAAATAACTACTGTATCTGTCCATTTTACCCTTTTCTCATGACTCTCTCGTAGAAAAGAAAAAAGTAAAAGAAAAAAACGTTTTAAAAGTTGAAATATGAGACTATAGTCTGGATAGTACAAAGGTGACAGTCAATCCATTAGGAAATGCTACAAACCTAAGCGATTAAACAGATAGGATTCAGTTAACTGCTACACTTGACAGTGAAAATGCACTGTTTCTAAACCAGCAGCAACTCTGCAGTTCATACTGACTCTCTTTTCTTTCGCCATATCCTTTATCCACTAGTTTCCTCAAGCTAGGACTGCTGGAACCTCTTCTGTTTTTCCCTGTGACGGGTCCTTATTTATTCCAAATTGTTGTGCACCCTGCTTCCAAAATAACTTTTTATGGCCTCTTTGACCATATCATTCTACTTCCTAAAACTCCCACATCAAATGCAAATTTCTGAACAACACTTGTAAAGCACTCCACTTTCTAACCCCCTTATCCCTTTACCTCTATTCCAGCTACTATTTGTGTATTGGCTGCCCATGAACTCACTCTTTTCTGGCTCTGAGCTTTGCCAGGAAACAGCCTCTGTTTTTCCATCAGCCAAACCACACTCATCCCTCCCTCTGTTTACTCTGTTGAAATCACAGCTCATGGTCTGCCCCCTCTGAGTTTTTCCTCCTCTCATGTATTTTCCAAGACCTCTTGCTACATTTTCTAAGGATTGTATTAATGCCTAAATGAGGCCAACTTAGTATCTTTACACTATAAACTCTCTTGCTGAAGAAACCATGGCTAAGATTTAGCATGTTCTCCCCACATGTACTCTACTGAAATGCAACCTGGGACAGCTGGGCAAGTACTTATTGACCTAGATTCACTGTAAATCAGTAGTTCTCAGCCTCCTTTCCAGCCCAGCACACCCAAGGATTATTATATACTCCTATCAATGGCTGCAGCTCACTGCTACATGATTTTGAGCCAGAAATGAAGAGGACAAACACTCCCATGCTTACTTGAAAATTGTTATAAAGAATGAGTGAGAAGGTGGTTACAGGAACCCAGAAAAAATAAGATCAACGTCAGCCCACTGCTGCCCCCCAATCTTGCTTTGCTGTAAGAAAAGCTTTGCTGTAAGGTACATAAAAATTATAGCCTCTTGACCCACAAAAGTTTGGAAATAACTAAATGTTTTATCAGGTAAGCGTTTGTTATTTATTAAAATGCGAGATGGTAGCAGAATGTATTTTCGAACTACTAAAGCAACCAAGAATTACTCCCCCATGATGACACAACTTGTCTTGAAACTCTAGTGGTCAATTGTCCGTCTTCCTCACACCAAGGGGCCTCTTCCTTGTTCCTCTTCGAGGCAAAATAGCACAGCCCTTGAGATCCACTCCATCTTGTTCTATCCATTGCCATTTATAGTATGGAACAGTGGACAAGGTGTGGCTTTCAAGAAAAACTACTGTTCAAAAGACAATTCTTGGCTGGGCGCGGTGGCTCGCTCACACCTGTAATCCTAGCACTTTGGGAGGCCGAGGCAGGCGGATCGTTTGACTTCAGGAGTTGGAGACCAGCCTGAGCAAGAGCGAGACCGCGTCTCTACTAAAAATAGAAAGAAATTAGCCGGACAACTAAAAATATATAGAAAAAATTAGCTGGGCATGGTGGCACATGCCTGTAGTCCCAGCTACTTGGGAGGCTGAGGCAGGAGGATTGCTTGAGCCCAGGAGTTTGAGGTTGCTGTGAGCTAGCCTGACGCCACGGCACTCTAGCCCAGGCAACAGAGTGAGACTCTGTCTCAAAAAAAAAAAAAAAAAGACAATTCTACTACCTGTTAGCCACCTTCATCTAACTAACTGTAAAAAGAGAAAGGACAAAAGTAGCTTCCTTATGGAGTTTTTGCAAGAAGCAAA
>CAUYPO010042862.1:0-44477 GCA_963574435.1 Cheirogaleus major
TATGAGAAATTCATTAAAATATTAACAAATATGTTAAGTAAAAATTATGCACAGTACATTTTGAAATCTATATTAATATAACAACCATATAATTATGTAAAATTGTAGGTTTTTTTGTTTGTTTTTTGAGACAGAGTCTCTCTCGCCCTGGATAGAGTGCAGTGGCGTCATCATAGCTCACTGTAATCTCAAACCCCTAGGCTCAAGAAATCCACCTGTCTCGGCCTCCTGAGTAGCTGGGACTACAGGCATGCACCACCATGCCTGGCTAATTTTTCTGTTTTTAGTAGAGACGAGGTCTTGCTCTTGCTTGGCCTGGTCTGGAACTCCTGAGCTGAAGCAATCCTCCCACCTTGGCCTTCCATAGTGCTAGATTACAGGTGTGAGCCACCTCACCTGCCTAAAATTATAGTTTTTAAATTGATTTTATACTTAAAACTGTGGATTTGGGATAATGTTTTTATTCCATCTCTCCAAACGACTGAAGCTCTTGAAACAACAGTTGAAAGGGTAGGACTAGCTAGTTCTTGTTCTAGGGATAGTGTTTATTTTTCTTCTGCTTGAATAAATAATTCAGTTCCATATAGCTGATCATATTTGAAAAAATATATTTGGATTTTAATAAATGCCAGACCATGCAGTCATTGGAAATATTAGATTTTATTATATTGCAGATTTTATCAACAATTTCAATACAGATGGTGCCCGACTTACTATGGTTCCAATTATGACTTTATATTTTATGATGGTGCAAAGTAATATGCATTCAATAGAAACCATCTTCAAATTTTGAATTTTTATTTTTTTCCCGGGCTAGTGAAGTGCAGAATGATACTTGTGATAATGGGCGGTGGCAACAAGTCGTAGCTCTCAGTCAGCTGTGTGGTCATGTGGATAAAAAACTACAAGATACTTAACACTTTATTATAAAATAGGTGTTAGATGATGTTTCCCAATTTTAGGCTAATGTAAATGTTTTGAGCACATTTAAGGTAGCTAGGCTAGGATGTTTGGTAGGTTAGGTGTATTAAATGCATTTTCAACTTAGGTTACTTTCAGTTTATGATGGATTTATTGGACAATAATCCCATTATAAGTCAAGAAGTATCTGTAAATGATTAGTACTTCAGTGAATGGTCAGTGATTAATTTAATGATGAGTAATGTGTGTCAGGGTTAAGAGCTTGAGGTTTTAGTCAGACTGTGGGGTTGAAATCCTATCTCCACCATCATTATCTTGTATGACTGGACAAATTCTCTATCACTTTGTTCCTTTGTTACTTCATCTTCATAATGAAGATACAATGATTATTTTAACATTGTAGGGTTGGTGTGAGGATTAAATGAGATGGAACATAACATTTCACTGTTCCTCTAGAACAATGATTAAGTGCTCACTAAATGTGGATATTGTCATTGTTATTTGATTCTAGTCTCCTTTTTTAGTTCCTTTTAGTTACATATAGTTTTCTTTTTTTTTACTTTTTAAATAATTTCTTTAGTGTTGTCCTAATGATTTTATATTTGATAAACCTGGCTACATTATTGTAGGAAACCATGTCATTACAAGTAGACTTTTTAACACAATTTTAAAAAATTAAAGGACTTAAAAGTCTCCTATTGGGTTTTTAATGTAAATGTAGTCTACTTTTCTATGTCATTTGCATCCCAGTGCCTTGTTGCTCAACGTGTGCTCTGCATGGCACCAGGGAGCTCATTAGAATGTGGGATCTCAGGTCCCATTCCAGACCTACTGAACCAGAGCATTTTAACAAAATCCAGGGTGATTTACGTGCATATTACAATTGGAGAAGCTTCACTCTATTGCACAGTTCAGCCCACCAATGACCAGTACAATGCAGAAGAGCTTGGTTGACCTTTTGCCAACCGAACCCATCTGCTTTATGCTTATTATTCCTTGACATGAAGAAGGAAGGAGGGGGGAGAATGGTGATGGGCACTCAAGAGGAAATGAATGAGGGTTGAAGGAACTATGATCACCTTTACATAGACATTCTGATACTGTCTCTCCAAGCCCTCATGCTTTCTTATTTGTGCTACTGTTCATTCTTCTCATCCTGGGCCAACGTGAAGAAAATGAGGGCTCTCAGCCTTTTGCACTGCTGTTTGTCACATTGTCAAAAGTGTTGAAGCAGCAGTACAATCGTAGTAATTTCATTTGTAGGAAAATTTCCATTTTCTTTTCTTTTTACTTGCAGTCTTGCTTGGCACTATCATAGGTACAGGTATATTACATTATTCAACTCATCCACACATTTGAAAAATTATACTTTAACATCATAAATAATTGAAAGATAAATATAAGTTTGCTCATAATCATTATATTTTATCAGTCATAAACATTGCTGACATGGTGATATAGTCCCATCCAAAAAATATTAAGTTTCTTTTTCCTTATACCTCTTTTCCCCTTTGGTGACTCTTCTAAGAATACTTTTTAAAAGCCATATTTTGAGAAACACCAGTGAAGAAGTACCTTTCAAGGAAGCACACGGGGATTTTTGGAGGCAAATAGTATGCATATCATTTAAACTAACTGTTTCATGTAAACCCATACGGAAAGATAAACAAGCTCAAAAAAATAAAGGATTTTTCATACAAAGATAACGCCATATAGTTTTTACCAAGTCAAGAAGTTTGACCCGAGGCTACTGGTTGTTTATGAATTATTCAGAAATTGCACATACATACATGCATCTAACATATATGCCTAAAACCTACATTTCAGTTACTATGTTTATTTTGTTATGAAAATAATTAGTGTTTACAAGTTAGTTTTCCTCAAAGAGTTAAATGTTATTATAATGAGACAAATAGTTGTCCCAGGTTTTTTTGAAGGAGGGTCCTTGAATATGAAGACATATATGTGTGTAATTTGACAAATATTAAAACAATTACATATTTATGCAAACACTTTCTCAAAATCATATTATTATAAGATTGTATTTTTTTAAAAATATCTTTAAGGTGTGCCTTGAATGTGGAGAAGATTATTGTTCCGGATGCTTTGCTAAAATTCACCAGAAGGGGGCACTAAGGCTCCACAGAACAACTCTTCTGCAGGTAGGACTTTGTATAGTAAAATGCTTTACTTGTAGTGTATTTGTAAAATGTTTCAACATAAAGACATTTGAAACATTTAATTATCTAGAACTCAGGATAATTTACATTAATTTCTAAAATTCTATTATGTACAGTCTTGACATATATCTTAAAATTATTTTACTGAACACTAATCTAGATTATATTTTGCTATTTAAAGTATGTTTAAAGAGTAGTTGCTGAAACACTTAGCTTGATTAGAGTCTTCAGATTATGCATTCTATCTGAGAATTTGACATTTAAAAATTAGACAATATTTTTATCTATTGTGTTTTCAAATGAACTCACGGATTATTTTAAATATTACTTCGGTGTAGTTTATAAATAGATCTCTCTTATGTTTTCTTTTCATACTTATTTAAAAATAGATTTCTCTTTACCCACTATCATTTAGATCAGATTTTTCTACATATAAGAACCTTTTATTTATTCTTCTATAGTTACTGCTTTTTGAAATGCCTAAACTCACCATGTCAGGTGGCTTTAAAATTCTAATATTTAAACAGTAAATATGGTTAGATAGAGACGTGACATTACACCAGTTGCATTTAATGCTGCATTGATTTGTCATAGATTTCATTCGCTGTACAGTAATGTATTCAACAAATATTTATTGAGTATCTTCTAGGAAGCAGGGTCTGTGCTAGGTAGTGACCTTATATAGATTAACAATACTAGGGCCTGGAGATAAAAATGAGAAACAAAAACTCATGTAATGGGTTAAGGATTTAAATATTATCCTATAGGCTAAGGAAAGAAGATGATCAGATCTATATTTAGAAATACTACTGATAGATTTCAAAATTTACATGTTACCTCAATAAATATTGGTATCTGTCAAGGAGGATAATGACCCAAGTTATGATAACCACAAAACATAACATAGACCTAACTCATATTTACCAAAGTCAGTTACTTTTGAGTGGTCACTCAATGTTTAGAGCCTCTTGGCAGAAATGATGGAGGGAAAACAGCAAACAACCTGCTACTTACTTCCTTGATGATATTATAATCAGATAGTCATACAAATTAAAATTAATCTATATAAAAGTTAGTCTAATTGTTAATATATAAATAATACAGAATCTAACTAAAGGTACTCTACTTTGAAGGTAAATACTATAGTATAATGATCCCACCACGAGTTCATACTAGGAATTTTTCATGCAGTGATTTATTCAGCACATTTTCTGAGTTATCACTCAGTAAATTTAAGCACTTGTGCTACCTGATAAGGAAGATACCAAGAAGAAGGAGACATGGCTCCTTCCCTTCAATATTTGAGCCTCGATATTTATCCAAGTTTTCTTCTCTTCTCTCTCTCCTTTCCTTTTCTCCCCACTCCCTCTTCCTCTCTCTCTCTCTCTCTCTCTCTCTCTCACACACACACACACACACACAAATAATTTCCTAAGACAGACTTCGCATGCTTACTAAAAGCAGCATGACATGGAGTGTGTTTTCTAAACATTGAGCATTTTTCTATTCCATATTAATATTATTAACGTATATGTATCTTATGTCTTAACATAGAAGAAAAGTGATCTTTGTAGATTAGAATCTTATAAAATTCCAAATGTAGATTTGAATGAAGAAATGAGAAAATATTTACTGAATATATGAATATGAATATATGAATATATGAATATGCTTCATGTCACACACTTTTTTGTAATTAAAGAGTATGTTTGTTGTTTCTTGTATATAACTCCCTTCAAATTACACACTACTTTTGCATGGAGCATTTATGACAATCTGCAGATTTCCCCCTTTCCATCTTTATTGAGATACAATTTACAAATGAAAATTTTATATATTTAAGGTATAAAATTTGATATTGTGATATACATAAATGTTGTGAAATAATCTCCAAAATTAAGCCAATGGACATTTCCATCACTTCACATCGCATTGCCATCTTCCTTCCTCCGTCCCTTTCTTCCTCCTTTCCTTCTTTCTTTCCTTCCTTCTTTCCTTCATTTCTTTTTTCCTTTTTTTTTTTGTGGTAAGACCACTTAAGATACTGCTAATATCACATTTTCTGGTTTTGATTGCAGGGGAGGAAAGGGTGGTAAGACAGAAATAGTAAAATGGTATTTAAGTTCCTAGTGAATTTCAAATTGTAGAATACTCATTTATCTCTGAAAGTTAACATAAATGGATTCCATAATATATATACAAATCAAACAGTAGGGCAAGGAACCATGAATTCTTGAAATGTTTCTTCAAATACAGGTATTCTTTTGTGTAAATAAAATTAAAGTTAAGGGACAATAAACCGCTATGTCTCTTCTTTGTTTGTGTTACCCCTTTGTATTGCCCTCCAGTCTGTGGAGTGTAAAGTGCCACTGCAGAGAGAATCCTGGGAAGTGCGTTATCTACCAGGGAAATGGGATTGAGAGGCTGGCACTTAGCGAAAAGCTCAAACAGACTTGCTGTACTGGGAGTAAATTTTGTACATTGCACTTACTCTCTTTTTATTTAACATTATTTCACCTACTGGGATTGCTAAGGAATGAAATATTTTGAAGGAGACTTTTTTTTTAGATAATTCAACTAAATTTGTCCATTCATAAAACAAAAATTTTAAATTAAAAAGTTTTGTTTGGTTTTTTAATTTAAATTCTACATATAAGTGAGATCATGCAGTATTTTTCTTTTGTGTCTGGCTTATTTCACTTACCACAATGTCCTGTCGGTTCATCCATGTTGTCAAAAATGACAGTATCTTCTTTTTAAAGGCCGAATAATATTCTAATGTATGTATATAGGTGTTCTTACCACACAGAAAAAGTAACTATGTGAGGTATTAGATATGTTAGTAAGTTGACTGTAGTTTCATTATGCATATGTGTATCATAGGTATGTATATACATATCAAACATCATGTTTTACACTTAAAATATATACTCTCTCTATATATATATAAAGTGATTTTGCAGGAAACTACTTCAAAATGTATTACATAATTCCTCCTGTAAATATAATACAGTGAACACAGTTTTACTATATATTAGTAACTTATGCCTCTTATAATGGCTGCCTTTATAATAACACATAATAAGAAAGAGGCCTCGAATAGCTGATGTAGTAGGTACAATTATACACTCCTTCTAAGAGAGTTAGTACTTCATTTTTCTCTTGTATTGTGGCCTTACCCATTCTTTACCAGCACTTCTTGACTTTAATCAATTATCCCTTTAGCTATCTGCCATTTTCTTCCTATTTCTATCCTCTGTTTAACCTTTCAGTTTTTTTCAGTCAGTTTTCATTTTTCTCTCCTTGTTTCCATCATTCTTTCCTGTCTTTCCTTGTGCATTTAAGTTCTTGTTGTACCTTCATGGCCATTTGGTCAATAATGAATGTCTACCTCTTTCTGCTTAGCCCTCATTAACCAGTCATATAGTGCTTTCAGTTTGTCGCTATTTTGGTTAACTGTTAAAGTCATGAGGCTTTGTTGACTGCTGAATTCATACCTCATTTGAGAAGTTAGGACAGACATCTGATAGATGAATATTAATCAGTACTATATAAAAAGCAAGCATTCTAGCTAATGGCCCTTTTACTTTATATTCTTTAACCTATGCTGTTGTTTCTAGTTATTACAAAGCATAGGCAAATTTAGGATAGTTGTAAACCATTTCAGCTTCTATCCTACAGCCCAGAGAGTCCTGTGAGTTCACAGTCAGTGGGGATCATTTTGTACCAGCATATCTTGTTTTACTTAAGAGATAAATCCCTGAAAAATTGAAGGCAAGCTATTACTATTTACATGTTGACTAACATTATAATTTCAAAGGGCCTTTCTTTTGATTTATGATAGATTTCTACTTGGCAGTCATTCAAAACACTTCAAGTTTCCTTGCTTTCTACACCCTCTGTTAAATAGTTAATTATCTGTAAAATAAAGCATAAATGCATGAAGAGAATTACTAAGGATGAAAAGTATGCTTCTATATATAGAAAGATTGTCAACACTAAGTGTTGAAATGAGAGTTTTTTCCAAATGAAAAATGAGGTCTTAACACATGAGGCATTCCTATTTCCTTTTAACAACATAAGATCAGACAGAAGGGACAAGGTTAATCGGAGAGAATAGAAGATGGAAGAAAGCAAACAAAAGGCATTCTGTTGTGAAGTGTGACACGCACAAGGGAGGTTAGATTAAGTAAATCATTAATACATTATGGTAAACATATTTTCTTAATTGGAATGGAGATTTTGTTAACTGAAAAGGAGAAACCATGGGATGGGGGATGGTAGTAATGGAAGAAGAGATAATTGAGGGAGACTTTCCACATTTTCTGACATGAGCCTCTCTTAGTTCCTTTAGTGCTGCTATAACAGAATGCCCGAGGCTGGGTAATTTATAAAGAAAAGAGGTTTACTTAGCTTACAGTTTTGCAGACAGGGAAGTACAAGAAGCATGGCAACAGCATCTGCTCAGCTGCTGGTGAGGACTTTTTGTGCTGCATCATAACATGAGAAGAAGGTCAAAAGGGAAATGTATACGTGCCAAGAGGCAAAACCCAAGGGGTGGCATCCTGGCTCTGTAGCAACTCACTCTTGTGGGACCACTCCCGCTGGAGCTAATTCTCTCAAGAGCGAGAACTAACTTACTACCCTAAAAAGGGCACTAAGCCAATTGTGAAGGATCCACCCCCATGACACACAACATCCCACTAGGCCCCACCTCCCAACACTGCCACATTGGGGATCAGATTTCAACAGGAGTTTTGATGGGGACAAACAAACCATATCCAAATCATAGCAGAGGCATACACAGTAATGGGGATATGTCTGAGAAATGGTCATTAGGTGATTTCATCATTGTGAACATTATAGAGTATACTTACACAAACCTAGATGATATAGCCTATTATGGCTCTCAGGCTACAAACATGTATAGCATGTTGCTGTACTGACTAGTGTAGGTAATTATAATACAGTGTTAAGTATTTGTGTATCTAAACATAGAAAAGGTATAGTAAAATATGGTATTATACTCTTAGGGGACCACCATCGTATATACGATCTGTTACTGACTCAAAGTCATTGTGCAGCACATAACTGTGTATCTAGCCCCTTTGCTGAATATCTGAAGAAAGATATGCCTATTTAAATACAAGTGAGAATATATGCTTGCCTGAACATACTTATAGGAAAATAATTACTGGGCAGAACATCAGTTATTGTCAGAACGCAATTTATGAGTACTAACTTTATGGTAATTTTTTTTTTCTTTTCATTCACAATAACCAGTATCATCTTTTAGGCTCATACTAATATCATTCTGTTAATGTCCAGAATAAAACAATATTTTCAGATTATAGCTGATAATTTTGGATATTAGCATGATTACTTGGATGATAGTAATAGGACCAGTTTTAAATGCTGTGCATATACATTTTGTAGATGTGAGGGTGTGCCTCCCACGTCATCATCTTTAGGACGGAGATACTCACTTTCTTAGCTGCCTGGAATGTAGTTGAGGCTCTCCCCAGGAACTGCCTTTTGTCAAAGGGAACTGCTGCTTCTTAAGTTACACTCCCTCCCTGGAGATAGCCCATGTACAATTTCTGGTCTTTGTGAGGTTACAAAATCCCAGCAGCCCCCTTGCCTTAGTTTGGGACAATACTGATACACCATTAAGGCTCCTCCTGGGATTGGCTATTGCATTAAAGTTCAGCTTTTATCTTTGCCAATATTCTTTCCTTTATTTTAACACAGAAGGTTTTCTCAGAGCACTCAACACCAAAACTCAGGCAGGCAAATCTCAGCATTTATTTCTCAGGGAATCTGACTCATGACAATATGGTATTCAGAGTAAAATTATAGATAATTGTTGACCTAATTTTGGAGTATGATGAAATTTTTGAAGGTCAATACATAATGTCTCTTTGCTTTCCAAATTCTGAACCAACTGAGAAATAGGTATTAGAGTCACAAAGTAGAAATCAAAATATCAACTTTATTACTGATATAATCAAAATTAGTGGTTGTGGTATGAATGTTAAGACAAATTCAGCTTCCTGATACTTTCTTCAATTGAATGTTTTTTCCTGCAAATTGTAGACATTTCCCTTTGGCAAGACAAAGTCTTCTGAAAGCCTTAATGTAGATTGCAGTGAACCCCTCTCTGGGCATGCAGCCCTTAAAGAGTGACCTCCCCAAAGGAGCAAAGTTGAACATGCTCAGTTCCTTCTCCTTAAGTTACCAGTAAGACAGAAATATGTAGGTAGCAAGTAAATGTTTCTCCAAAAAGAAATTGTCATAAATTCACATAATTTTAGAGTTTAGGTTATGTAAATATCCTGAAAAATATATATATTTTCTATTTTCAAATATCAATTAATATTACACTTAAGAAAAAATACATAAAGTGTATATAAATGAGTATTGTCATATTTTTAACCTGTTTCTTAAATATGAACAATGCCTATTCCTTACACTACAAGTCTATGTTCACTGCCCTTCAATGATTATTATTACCTTGCTCTTCTTATATTAAAGAATTTATAAAATTATATTGCTATAATATTTACTATTCATTCTTTCATGTCTTCTGATAAATTTTAAATACTGTGAGAAAAACTGTTTTGTGTCATTCATCACTGTATTCTTAGTGCTTAACATTGTACCTAGCCTGTATAATTCGATTTTTGAATGAGTGAAAATGTGAATGATTCCCTTGTGATATGACCAAGCTTTTGAATAAGTTAAAACTTTATTCTAGGGGCACAATTTATCTTTATCTGTATTTTAAAAGCCAAGGAATTCATTAACCAGAGATTGTATAATTAAAAGAATTTATGCTACATTAATGTGTTATATTGATAAAGGGTTAACAAAAGCTTTTCCTCTTAAGTGTGAAAATTTGACCTTTACTTAACTTTCTAGCCTTTCTATGGGAAACAGATAAAGATAGTAATGTCAACTATGTTCCTAGGCAACATACTTATGATAAATATGACCTCTGATTGGCAAATTGTGTCTAAACAGGGGGAACTATACATACTTGGAGTAAGCTATAGCTCCCTGAGTGCAATGAGTTTTGTGATTAGCACACCCACTGTGGGGCTCTCTGAAATCCATGAGATGGGGATTGGCTCGGGTAGAAAATAAGGCTTCTAGCCCTGGATAGAGCTGAAGGCCATTCTACTAAGTGAAATATCACAACAATGGAAAAAAAAAAGACCACGTGTTTGTTACCATCAAATTGGTATTAACTGATCACCACTTATGTGCACATATAGTAGTAACATTCATCAGGTATGGGGCAGGTGGGAGCAGGGAGGAGGGGATGGACATATACATACCTAATGGGTGCAGTGCGTACCATCTGGGGGATGGACATGCTTGAAGATCTGACTTGGGTGGGGCAAAGGCAATATATGTGACCTAAACATTTGTACCCCGGTAATATACTGAAATTAAAAAAAAGGAAAATAAAAAAGGAAAGAAGGCTTCTAAACCAAATACGCCCCTCACCTATCTGAGCTGTACTTCTGCTTGATTCTTGCCAAAAAGTGACAACTGATGCTGCTCTGATGGCAAATTGTTGTTCCTGTCCTTATCCTTCTGAGGAGGATGATGTCAAGAGTGATTTGATGATAGTCTTGAGAGTCTGAAGGTTTAGTTGACCCAGGCTGACTTGTTGTTGAGCATTGCATTTAAGTCTTTGATTAATCAGAATTTAAAAATAATAGAATGGTGAGATACCCAAAAGATAATTGAAAAATGCTTGTCCAGGAATCTTTGACAAGAAATTTTTAAAAACAGTTTTGTTGAGATATAATTCATATACCACACAATTCATTCACTTAAAATGCACAATTCAATGGGTTTTAATATATTTATATTATAGATATGTGTAACTGTCATCACAATTAATTTTAGAACATTTTTATCACATCAGAAAGAAAGCTCATGCCCTTTTGCTGCTATACCCATCCTCCTGTTATCCCCCAAACTCCTGATAACCAATAATTTACTTTCTATATAGAATAGCTTATTCTGGACATTTTTCATTTAATGACTGGCTTCTTTTACTTGCATAATATTTTCAAGGTTCATCCATGTTGTGCCATGTATCAGTATTTATTTTTATGCCTGAATAACATTCCATTGTATGGATATAGCATATTTTGTTTATCCATTCATCATTTGATGGATATTTGGGTTGTTTACACTTTGTGGCTATTATGAATAATGTTGCTATGAACATTTGTATACAAGTTTTTGTGTGGACATATGTTTTTATTTCTCTTGGATAGATCCCTAATAGTGGAATTGCTGGGTCATATTGTAACTCCATTTTCAATTGTTTGAGAAACTGCCAGAATGTTTTCCAAAGTGGCTACAACATTCCAAAGTGGCAACACCTTTACAACAGTGTATAAGGGTTCTGATTTCTCTGCTCCTAACCAACATTTGTTATCTGACTTTTTGATTCTAGTATCCTAGTGGGCATAAAGTAACATCTCATTGTGGTTTCATTTTCACTTTGTTAACTAATGATATTGAACATTTTCCCATGTGCTTAGTGGCCTTTTGTATATCTTCCTTGGAGAAATGTCAACAAGAATTAAGAAGACTTAGATGTGGGAGAGTTTAATAGCTTCCACTTTAGTGAAATTACATCTGTGGTGATGACTTTTATATGCCAGTACTAAGAAAAGCTAGGGAAAGGGAAATGAAGACAATTAAAAAGGGTAGGGAGAAGGGAAAGTAGGTTTTTTGTTTTTTTTACCATCTGTGAAGAGTTGGAAGAACATAAGTGGTTTAGGGAGAATATTACAGAAACAAGTGACAGATAGAGCAACTGATACAGTGGAAAGAGTAGCTGCAGTACAGGGTTTAACACAGAGATGGCCCGAATCAATCTCAAAGGGAGAGGTGGGTATTTCTTTGATATTTATTCTAAGAGAACCTTTAAGGTAAAACTCATATATGCAAGCTCAGAACTTTGCAAGACTATTGTGAGAGTCAGATTAAATGACAACATATATAAAAGTATTATAGTCATAGTATATGTTCTATATGTTAGGTTTTATTAGTTAAGATATAGTATTAGTAGAAATTCAAATCCATTTCTGTACTGTCTACATTTAAAACCTAGAAAACGAAGTAATATTAATGATAATGAGTCCAAAGAATTAATGAAAAGGTTACTTATGTGTTTAGGGATGATGCTTATAGCTTTATTGAGGTATAATTGATATATAAAAATGCACATATTTAATGAATACAATTTGATGAATTTGGAAATATGAATACACCCATTATATCATCACCACAATTATAGTAATAAACATATTCATCACCTCCAAAAGTTTAATATGTCCTTTGTTTTTCAACTTTTTTGGTAAGAAAAAGTTGGATCTGGAAGATATTACTCTAATTAAAATAAGTAACCTACAGAAGGACTAATACTGCATAATTCTGTTATATGAGGTATCTAAAATAGTCTAACTTAGAGAAGCAGAAAATTGAATAGTGGTTGCTAATGGATAGGGGAAAGAGGAAATGGAGAGACAGTGTTTAATATGTATAAAGTTAATAAGATGATTAAGTTCTAGGGACCTGCTATACAATATAGTGCCTATAGTTATTAATAATAATATGTTATTGTACAGTTAGGACTGTTTTTAAAAGTATTATAGTAATGGATATTTTGGAAGGCTTTTGTAAAAAATAACAGTGAGGTAAAGTTTTAGAGTTAAATGTATCAGAGTATATGTAAAAATACAGACTTCCTCTTTAACCTCATAGAGAATAGTAAAATCTAAATATTGGAGAGGACAGTAAAGATCGCTAACGTAATGTCTGAACCTTTAATCAATTACATTGATGCAGGATATTTGGGGAACATTTATAATTTTCAGGTCCTACCTGTGTAATGATTTTTTTCATGGAGTCTGACAAATTTTACAGTAGTTTTGTTTGCTGTGTTGTATGTTCATTGGTCTTTATGGGATATAAATTGTCTAATTGTGATGTAACAGCAATACCATATTTAAAAACAAAATGTGACAAATTATTGATTGCTATTTGTTAATGAGTTTATTTTGCTATTCCTGAAAATGTTATTCAAATCATCACATATAAAATCATTTGTTCCTTATGTGGCTCAAATATGAGTAATTGCTGAAAGCAGCTAACTCATCTGCATGCATTATACATGTAATATTAGTTGAAAACAACTGAAGTACTTGCTAAGATAATTAATATAGTGCATAATTACATGGCATCAAAACTGTGAATCGAAAGCAAGATTGCAGGTGTGAAATTTCTGTGTTATTTTCTTGTTGCTGTTTTGGCTCACTTTCAAGATTGCTCTCTAGGTAGAATTTTTTAATGTTGCAATAAAATTTGAAAGGCACAATTATTTAGACTTAAATCCCATGTTGTTATTTTTCTTGAAACCATATGATTTAAAACTTTTTGACAATATGTTACTTTTTTAAGCTATTACAGTTATATGTTATGTTGTCTTATTTTAAAATATTTTAATTAGATGAGATGTGTTCTATTTCATTACTTTCACATGTTGCCTATGAAAGTAGTAAATATTGAGTCCAGATTAGTTTTATTTGACATCATCTATCTATTGAATAATAAACTTCATTTATAATCAGGGGCATGTGTCCCGGTCCTTGTGTATTTTTATTGTCTTTTAATGTGTCTAGGCGAAATAATGATATATAAATCTTTGATTAATAAAACCCGATAGAAATTATATCTTTAGAGGAA
The DNA here is from genome assembly GCA_963574435.1 of Cheirogaleus major. Taxonomy (NCBI): domain Eukaryota; kingdom Metazoa; phylum Chordata; class Mammalia; order Primates; family Cheirogaleidae; genus Cheirogaleus; species Cheirogaleus major. Next base: position 13,878 of record CAUYPO010042862.1, read on the forward strand.
AGGTTAATATAAGGTCTTTTAAGTTCTACTTAAAGTTATACTTATATGATGCTGGAATAAGCAATAAACTTCAGCCACATGAATTTCACATTTCCAGGATTTGATTTCTATCTAGCTTATGATAAGTAGTTTTTTTATACCATTGATATTTCTGTGCTACTGCCTCATGCAAATTCTACATCTGTTTTTAGAAATATTATGAGCAAAACTGGATTTCAGAACAAGATTTTTCTGAGAGTTCTACTGTTGCAATTTTCTTTCATCCTGTAAATATTTAATTTTCTCTTGTTTCTTTATGTATTTAATGGGGACTTTTCCTCAAATTCTGTTTTTCTTTTCCAGTTGTCTACTATATAGAAATTTCTTCACTTTACTTTTTTAGCTTTTTCAGCTGGCCTGAAGTTAACTATTTTGTTCTTTCTTTTGGTCCTAACAGAAGATGAAACCTTTGATAAAATAATTTGTGGATATCTTTTTTCTTCATCTTTCATAGAAAATTCAGAGTGACTATGATAAATCCTTTTTTTAGGGAATAAATTCATACTAAGACTATCTGTAAAGATGGATCTATAAGAAAAGCAAAATAATAATTTACTCTAAGAATAGAAGATATATTTAAATAATGTGAAAAAATTGAGAGGTAATGATCATCTTTTTTAATCCTTGTTTAATGGATTAGAAAGTTCAAACTTCTGTGTTTTCATAAGTTACTTTTACTTTGCAAAGATATTTTTACTTAGTGGGAATTTAATGAGTTTATTATATCTTGTCATAGGTGCGTAATTTGAGGAATTTGCTTGAGGTAGCTAGTATTTCTTCTTTTCTTTGTAGCTCCCAACTCAGGGAGATTTTGTCTAATTTGTTATTATTAATATAGATAACCTGATTCTTATACTATCATAATGCAATATATTCAATACAATGTATAAATAGAAATATCCTGGCAAAATAATCTATAGAAGTCTCTTTTGATAAGTAAATCTAGAGCAAATATTTTGATGAATTTTAATAAAAATGTTTATTTTACTATAAATTAAAGAGCAATTCATCAGTATACATGTGTTGCTACCATAACACCATATATGATTATTGAAAAACTTCCCATTCAGGAAAATCACCCAGCTAATTAATAGGGCTTAAGAGAAAATTGCGGTTAAAAGAAGGCTACTCAAGTACTATGGCACTCTGTAACCAGAGCCCTAACAAAAACAGTTAAGAATCCTAGTTAAAACACTAGTGCCTATATGTAGAGGATCTGTTCATCCTCCTTGGTGATGTAGATCCTAGTACTAATTTGCTCCTAACAGAGATCATTATATCAAAATGAAAAATCTGAATCAAGATAAAGCCTCCTTTATTAATCCATTGTTTAAATCACAGGGAATGTCTTTACAGCTTCTTTACCTACACTCATAATTTCTTTAGTTTTGTTTTTAGTTTTCCATTTAATGGAATGCATAGTTGAGGCATTAAAACAGTCAGAACTTGCAGTAAGGGAAGAAATTTCTATAGATTTTCAACATTTTTCTTAAGGTCTTCATATATTGCTGAGGTTTTGGCTTTACTTGTAAGAAAGCCTGCCACTGATTGTTTTAAAACAACAATGTGTTAAAAAAGAAAAGCTAAAGAATCAATAAAACTTTGAAGTTATACTGACATCATTCCCCTATTTACCAACTGCATATGAGGAAATTCACATCAAAGAAACTAGAACAAACTGTACTTGGGAAAATATTCCCACTATGAGTGCTGTCTCAAAGCCAGGTAAATAAAAAAGAATTTTTTTGTATATATAAAATTTTAATACAATTTTAATATAATTTTTAAAAACAAGCATATAACTTGATCTTTTTGAAATAATTTTATAGTTAAAGCTATCCAAGTACCACCCATATTCCACAATCACTACAACCAATGACTTTATATTTCTTGAATTCTGTTGTAACAGTTTTTGTGTGTGTGTGTATATATATATGTATCTCTATCTCTACCTCTATATCTATTTTGCCTAGCAAATTCAAGTTAAATAACAGAAGTCTTCAGCAGAGTTTAGAGTTATGAGTTTTTAATGCAAGGTTGTAATCCATTAAATGTCTTCTAAAATTTTGTAATGGGAAAATCAATGAAAATTAACACTGTGAAAGGAGATATTCCGTTTTTTTTCCCCAAACTTGCAAAGCAACATAGGTATAAACTATGTGTAGAACTTCTTTGGGCTGGAACTTCTGGATCACTTAAGGAGACATAGCTATGTCACCATGATTATTAACATTTATGGCTGGATAGCTAGGGTTTTGGATGATGATGGTAGTTAGAGTTTTGAAGCACTGACACTACCATAAAGTATATCATTTTTCTAACCAAACTAAAACTTTCATTCTTGGACCTTAACTTCTACAAGGTGCCATCCATTCCAAAATGCTATAAAATACCAACCCTCTTTACTTTGATTAATGATACATTGTCAGAGTGATGAATTCTTCTAGAGTGTAATTTGAAAGATAATATCATTCTAGGAGAAAAAAGTGCAGGTAAGAATTTAGAGCAGTTATCAGATGAAATCCTGCCATCATACAGTGTAGTGAAGGATGTGGGGGAGTCTGGGAATGCTGGCAGTAAATCACATTTTTTGGCTCTAGTTTAAGCTTCTATCCTACACTGAGATATATGATTTACTATGTGCCCTTAAGGCTGTTTTGGTTTCATTTTAAAACATTTTTAACATGTAGAACAGTTGCACATGTAATTTTGTACATTTGCATTCCCCTTCTCCTCCTGTTACTACCTATTACTACTGCTATATTTAAATTTCATATTTAGAAATTGGGAAGAAAATTGTCATTGAGTTTAAAATTTGAAAATATTTTATTACTACATAGTACAGTGTTATGATACTTAATATTCATAGTTATGTATTTTAAATGTTTTATAACAATAGCCTTCACATTCTTGTTCATTGGCTATTATTCAAATGATTGTTGTTATATTAAATAAAAGATAATGTTTTTTGTGTTGTAAATCTAGATATGTCCTTCCAAGTAGAGACAAAAGGCTGCAGAGATATTTCAAACTGTTAACAGTAGTTACCCCTGGGAAGTACTATTCATGCTTTGGAAGGAAGCTCAATTTCTTACATTTTAATACAGTGTGACTATGATTTATTTTTATGTACTTGGTCAAATATAAAAATAAATAGGCAAAAAATAAGTTAAAAACAAACAAACAAAAAACGTAAACTACCTAATCCTTGTATTGGCAATTATATACAGAATTATAGTTTGGGGAGTTTTTTTTCTTTCTTTTAAAAGAAGGAACAATGTTCAAATCTATTAGAGATAAAATTTAATATTTTCAGTTTCAGAAAATCAAAGGTAAAATACATTTTCTGTTGTATGAAGGCTAACATAAATTCAGGAGGGAAAAAGGATTAGGCTGGAATAAGGAAGACCTTGGTTCTTATTCAAGCCCCCACATTTCATAGCCATTTGTCTTTGACCTAAACTTTCTGAAGTTGGGTTTTCTCATCTATATAATGGGAAGCATATCTACTTTCTCTCTCCTTGTATTATTGTTTTAAGATTAAGAAAAATAAGATATACATACACTGTCTTAAAATGGAGAAAACTAATATCTAAGTGTATGATGTTCTAGAAAATTCCCATTAATTGGCATTTAACTTCTTTATGTTACATACTGAATTAACAGATATTCAAATATGGAACTCCATTTTATCAATTATCCATGATGTTTATCTTGTTTTTACCAGTAAATTTAACTTAAGAAAAAATCATTTCAGAGTCTATTAATAATCCTAGCTAAAATGTTAGAAAAATTATTGGTACATTAATAGTAAGATTCATTTTAAGACAAGAGTACATTTTATTTTATATTACTTAACATATATGAATATTTAAATGCTAATTCTATCCTGTTAATTCTATATAAAATTAATACTATTGCTTTTGATATTTTATAAACAGAAAATGAAAACCAGACATTGTAAGTGCCTTTGAAATCTACAGACCTTATTCTAGAAAATTTAAAATCTGGCTTAATTTGGCTTTCTTTGTTTCAAAAATATTGGTAAAACTACAGCTATTCCTGCAAAATTAAACATTACCATTAGCTTGAATTTCTTTTAAAAATAAAAGGACTACATAGCTCTGTATAGGCATTTTGATAATCATTGGAAAAATCTGGAGCAGATAAAGGTTTGTATACAGACAGCAATATATGTGCATAGGTCACATTTGTCATTTTTCATAGGTAATTTATTAATCCAGTGTGAAATAACACTAGTTAATTTGATGTTCACTGATGTGTTCCAGGACCAGACTGCAATGAATCTTAATAGATTTAGAAAAGGTCATAACTGAAAAGTTTCAATGTAATCTTAGCTATTTAAATTGGTAACTAGACAAAAATTTAAAAATAGGAGTATTTTCATGGGAGAGTATAAAATAATTATTTCTGATCCCTGCAGAATTTTTCTTGTCTTGAGGACATTTGCTAGGAAGTAAGACCTACTTCCTGTCTTCCTAATGCCACGTTCTAATAGAGCCTCTGAAGATCTTGAATCTTCCCCCTGAAGTTCAGTTCAAGCTTAGATAGGATCCAGAATCCTGCAGAATCCTTGGGCAGATGGGGTAGCTGCTGATAGAAAACCCTTTAGACAATAGGACTTTCCCAACATTTGCCGGCTCCTTGTCAGTCGCTTTAATAGCAGGTGGAAAGTTATTTTTAAAATTCCTTTTTCTCAATTATTTTTTTCTAATTCTGTAATTATTGTCCTTCTTCCTTCAACACCTTATTTTTACCATTTGCTATTTTCCAGGTACTGTGGTAGCCATACAAAGTTTTGAAAATATGTTTTTTCCTTTAGTGAACTTATGTGCTATGATGGGATAGACAGACACCAAAAGATGTTATAAGATCTATATAGTAAGGACTATTAAAGGTCCACTCGGGATATTAAGGAGGTAAAGAGTGCGGATACCTTACAAGGTTAAGGGGGTCGTGGAGCGTGTGAGGAAGGGTTCTTACACCTTTGGAAGTAACTTAAGATGAACCCAGAAGCAGAAGTAAAAGTCTGCCAGGCACAGATGATGCTAGAGGGGGGTAGGCCTTCCTGTTAAATGAACCTCATGAGTAAAGGCATGAAATGAAGCATAACTTGAAGTTTACTAGGGAGCTACAAAATAAACGCACTTCCTTATGTGCACTTTTGAATAGTGAATACTTTCTAAAGATGTTTTATCACCAAGGAATACTCATTACGGCTTATTCAGGCTCCTACTGGATACACCATATTTAGTTATTTACTCATTATGTGCACAAAGCAACACACCATGAGTCATGAGAATTATATATACCTGGGGGTCACTTGTCAGTTCTGTCCCCTACTCACCATGTGACTAAGGGCAAGTAATTTAAACTCTCTAAGCTATAGTTTCTTTATCCGTAAAACAGAAGTAAAAATAGTTGTTTTAGAGTTGTCTTGAGGATTAAATAACATGATGGTTTTAAGATGGTTAGGATAGTATGGACACAAACTAGCCCCCTCAGTAGATGGCAGCTGTCACTATTATATTGGTTGATACTAATTGATACAAGCATCAATTTCTTTTTAAATATTAAATAAAATTTATTGAATTTTAGGAATCATAGAATAATTAAAATATGATTTAATGTGTATGAATTGCTTAAACTGACATATTAGGCTCTTTGGTCATATTTTGTTCCTTTTTTATAGGCAAAATCTCAAATATTATCCAGTGTATTGGATGTTGCCCATCGGTTTATAAAGGAAGTTAATCCAGATGAACCCAAAAGGGAGAATAATTCTATGAAGGAAACCAGCAAAAGTCAGCAAAAACCCAAATCTCCACTTCTGCAGGGGAGCAGCTCTGAGGTAAACTGAGAAAAATAAAGTAGACATTTTCTATTACACATGATTGTGGTGAATGTCATTCATGTACTTAACTAGAGCTATAGAGTTTTGCAGATTATTTTATCACATTTTTATTTAATAGGGATTTGATTTTTTTTTTTTTACCAAATACACCATGACTATAAAAATTTTTTCAAGGACATTGTTTTGGTTCCACTGAACACTGATCATTTTGAAGAACGATCTTTTGACCATTTGACTCTGAGCATTTTTACCATGTCAGGAATTAAGTATTTAGAGGAAACATTAAAACAAAAACAACAATGCCATATAGCAATTTTATATTAGTCAGGACTTCAGAAAGGCTAAAAATACAAAATCTTGCCAAGACCTCTAGGTGACAGGCAGTTTCAGTTATTTAAAACCAGATTTATACCAAATCCTGGCTGTTATTCAGATTGACTACTGACCTGATGATTTGCTGGATAAGCTATTATCAGCTCATGCCTGTATTTTTTGTAATAGACTTGTATTGATTCTTTAGCAAAAGACAAGCTTCAGCTTTTGATCTATGTTGTAATCCTCATTCTTTTAGATGCCAATCACCTTTTCCCTCCAGTTCAGAGACTGAGTACCTTGGCCAAAGTCACACAGCTTATTACTTGGTGACAAAGTCTGGGTTGAACTCAAGTTGAACTTAAGTTTGCTGAATTCTAAATCCGTACTCATAGAACATAAAAGAAAATGTGCTCTGTGCTAGTGGAACCTCTTTTCAGCAGAGAAACTATGCTTGAATTTTCCATGACAGTCAGCGTATTTGCATGGGTTTGATTTTCTAATAGACCTCCCAAGAGTGTTTTGCAAAGAATCACTGAAGGAGGTACAGCCTCATTATTATAATAATAATAATGTACGCAAGACCAGACACTGCCCTAAATATTTTACATGTATTATTTCCTTTTGTCTCTTTTCTTAATTATTCCTTGTTTTTCAAAAGAGAGAATAGTGGCAAAAAACAGGTTTTGTAAATTGTCCAGCATATCACTGATAATGAAACTTATATTTGAGCTAAGACCTCTGACTCCAAATTTCTTGCTTTTAACAGCTACACAGAGGTAGTAGTTTTAAAGGTTTCTCCTTCATGCCTACCATTTTATCTAATTTATCCTATCAAAAATAAATCAGCAGCTAATTTTTATTGCACATCAAATACTAGGTGTTGTGCTTAATGCTTTACTTGCCTTATCTTAGCCAATAATTGCTATAACCATATAAATTTTGTGCTATTATTACCCCCCATTTAACAGATGAGAAAGGTGGCAAGAGGTTAAGTAATCAGTTCTACAAGAAAGCTATAGAGTAGACTCCTTTGTGATTTTAATCCTTACAATATATGCTTCCTCTTGTCTCCATAGGTAACTATGTATGCTGTATAGATCCCCCCACCTCTTGTCTTAACTTAAAAGCCATTCATTCAGTGGTTTCATCCAGAGGTGTGTATTAAAATCAACTGGAAAAACATTAAAGAAATACACATGACTGAATTCAGCATCTCTGTGAGTGAGGTCCAGGCATGTGTGGTTTTGTAACAACTCCTCAGTGATTCTGGTGAGTATTCTTAGTTGGGAGTCACTGCTGTAGCCCTTCAGGTGTACACCTGTACACAGAGCACACACTGAAGAGATAACCCCCTTAAGGGCTCAGCAATCCTCTATGGAGAAGGGCATTGGTTCTCAAACTGTAATAAGCACCAGAAGCACTGGGTGAGTTTGTTAAAAATGTGCATTCCTGGGTTTGCCACCTAAATTTTGATTTCTTTTCTTTTTTTTTTTCAATACCTGGATTAGGACTCAGGATTCTGATTTTTAATTAGTACTCCCAAGCAGTTCTACTGGCTGGAAGAGTCAAAATGGTGTCAAAAACTGATATCTGTTTAACTGCATTTTTAATGAATTTGAACCATTTTTTATGGATTCAAGCTGATGCACATCTTTTTGTTGGAAAGAGGAGCAGTTCGTGGAAGAGTTCATTTTAGTGGCTGAAACGGGTTTGAAATGCTGGCACTGGTTTTCTTATAGCTTTGTAACGTTGGGCAAATTACTTAGCCTTTTCGACCTCTGTTTTCTCCTCTGGAAAATGGTGATGTGAAGACACATTTTATAGGGATATGATGTACTTAGACGGTAATGAATGTATATCATTGGATTTCTATGTGCTCCTTCAAATTTCCTAGCTCCCTCAGAATTGGGCAGGGTCATGTTGGGCTCTGAGTAGAAGTGATATATGACAGTTCTGAGCTGAAACATTTAAGAGCTAATGTACAACCTTCTAGCTTTTTCTTACCCTGCCACAGCTATGTGGAAGACAGGTATTCCAATGGCATAACTCCAAGATGCAAATGTCTTACACCTCTGATTCATTGCTTGGAAGGTAGCTGCTCTAGGCAGCTGCTGAAAATACTGAATACTTGAACCGCTTTGTATTAAGCCACTGAGTTTTCAGTGCTTCTTCACAGGGCAGCATACATACATAGACACACTGAGAAATTGTTTACTGGATACCTATAAGTACCTTCTCACCTACTCCTAAAGCTTACTATCTTCAAACTAAATTCATCCCCTCTCTTCTAAAACCTATAGATGTTACTGCTGGCAGCTCACTATTTTAGCTTTCCAAGCCAACAAAGGCAGTTATTTCCTATAGTTGTTTCTCTTCCCTCTCTGCACATCCGTTAAGTTACTGTATTAGTCTACTCAGGCTGCCATAACAAAATATTTTAGACTGAGTGGCCTAAACAACAGAAATTTATTTTCTCACAGTTCCATAAGCTTAAAGTCCCAGATCAAGGTGATGGCAGATTTGGTTTCTGATGAGGCTTTTCTTCCTGGCATCATTCTTGCTGCATTCTTACATGGCCTTTCCACTGTGCACATGTAGGAAGAGAGAAAGAGACAGACAGACATTGGGCGGTTGGGCTTTAACATGAATTTGGGGGGAAGCTCAATTCATTTCATAACAGTTACTATGTCCCATGCAATCTACCATCTAAAAACTTTCTTGAATATTTAATCACTTATTCTATCCTTATTGCTATTCTAGTTACTACAATCAGCTTTTTCTTAAAGAACAAAATGTTTATAAGTGGAAAGTACATTTCATTCTCTCCCCTTCTGGGGTCAATTAACACTTCCAGTTTTGTATATATGCATTTCTTTACACAAATTTTAATATACTTTGCATACTGCTCTGAAAACATGCTTTTTATACTTAATCAATGTGGTTTTCATATCCACATAAGTACATTCTACAGCCTTCTTATTCTATGTAGTGGCTATACTCTATTTATTGTATATGAAAGACTTTTAAAAATATGTCTTCCACTAATCAACATTTATGTGGCTCTAGTCTTTTGCCAGTACAAAATATAAAGTATAATTTTGAAAAATGTTGTTTTGCATATATATATAAGTATATTGAGATGATAAAATCCTGAAATTCTTAGGTAAGATGATTATATATTTATAATGTTGGTCAATATTGTCAAATGGCTATAATAGTTTAATTGGTTTCCTTGGATTCAAGCTGGCTATTCCCTAATTTCTCTCTCTGCCACACTACTGTGTGAAACTTCTCTGTGGTTTTGCATTTCTGATAGGCTTAAGTCTGAGTTCTTCTCTATGGCATGCAGAACCCTTCTCAGACTGTCACTGCTTGTCTTTATACCATTTATGTTTTTTCATCCTCTACTTTCTGCTATATCGATGCACACTACTTACAGTTCCATGCCACAATGCTGTTCTCTACTCCATGTCTTAGCATGTACATTATTCCCTCTCTCTGGAATACTGCCCTCACCATTTTTTGCTTATGGATTTCTTGTTTTATCTTTCAAAACCCAGTTCAGAGGTTACTTTCTCTGAGTCACACCTGCTCCTTGTGTCTGTTTCTGCTGGGGACTTACCTGTGTTTCTCTTGTTAGCAGCTAGCACAATGTCTAGGGTCTGACAGGTCCTCAGAATTTTTTTGCTTATATTTAAAAATTTTCATACACATCCTTAGCAATATGCTCTTGATTGTACTCTAACAATCTGCCTGTTCATTTTTCAATTAAAAGTTTAACATTGAGATTTGTACTCTTATATCTAAAAGATAGCCATGGAGATTTAGCAATTTGATCAATGTAAATAATCCACATGTGATAATTCAGCCATTGGTATGGATTTTATTTTGCTTGAGTTTAATGTGGCTGTTTTCTCTGATTCACTGGATAACTGTCAAATGCAACCTCCATTTTCTTCTGTGTGTTCAGACTGAATTTATATTTTGCACTGAATTCTTCTCCCTCATCATCATTAAGCTGAAAAGCACGCAATATTTCATATGCATTGATGAACTTATTCATTCCGCTGACTTTTACTGAGCACCTAATTTGTGCCAGGCACTTCTCTTGGCACTGAGGAAAAAGACAAAATCTCTGATCTCATCATATTCTAATGGGGAGAGACAGGCAATAAACATATAGAATTAATTTATATAGAGGTAAGTAATGGGAAGAAAAATCAAATAAGGGATTATAAAGTGGGAAAAAGGGGGACTATTATTTTTAGGATCATCAGTGAAAAACTAACTCTCTGAATAGGTGACATTTGAGCAAAGACTAAAAAATGAGGGGAATGGCTATGTGAAGATTTGGAGAAAGTTCATTCCAGGCACTGGATATTGCTAATACAAGGCCCCAAAGAGGGAATGTGTTTGATAGGTTCCCAGAACTACAGGAGTGTGAGTTGAGCTGGAACATGGTGAATGAAGGGGAGAATGGAAAGAGGTGAAGTAAAAGGCAGGAAAATACAAGGTCATGTAGGTCCTTTTAGGTCTTGGTGGGAACTTGGGGTTTCATAGAAAGTCAACAAAGGATTGATGTGATCAGATTTACATTTTTAAAAAACTTCTCTTATGTGGGAAGGTTGCAGGGAGCAGAAGACTGGGGAAGTAGAAAGGTTGGATACAAGGCTATTGTATCTTTATAGTGATAACACTGTAGGCTCTCATTTTAATAATTTCTGAAGAGACTATAATTGCCAATAGAGTTTTAAAGGAAACAGGAAAGCATATGAGTACAATTTAAAAACATTCTAAGTTTAAACATTTCTGATTTATAATGAGAAATAATTAGTCCTACCTATATTTTAAGAAACAGAAAATTTAATAAAGGATGCTTAGATATCCTTTTAATTTGTTTAGGTAGAAATTACAACAACAAAAAAAGAGGAATGTACAAAACCAAGAGAGAGACTGTTGGGTGAAGGATCATTTGATGAAGAAGCTTCTGCCCAGTCCTTTCAGGAAGCGTTAAGTCAGTGGAGAACTGGCAATCACGATGACAATGAGAATTTACATGCAGCAAACCCAGGTATGGCTATTTTTATAACATGAATGTTATAAAATGAAGCTATTCATTCTCTGTGAATATATTAATAAATGCAATGTTAAAAACAATAAACACTGGGACAGCAGTTTGCTATAAATCCTCAAAGCGGTATGCAATGTATGCCCAATGGTGAATGGTTTAATACTAACAGGCCCTAAATCGGGCACTAGGGCACTTGCACTTGTTTTCTATGTAAACTCAGACTGTCAAATGAGAGGCTAATTAGATTCTTTCAGCTCCCACTCTCTTAGCAGAAGATTTTTTTTAGAACAACTATTTCTTTTTTTAAGCTATTATTGCAACACATGAAATGAGAGGATCTGTGAGATAGAGAAATAAATATTTTTTTATATATATGCCTTGAAAAATATGATTTCAAAACCCCCCAAAAATTCTCAGGGTGAAAATTGATTTGTGTTTTTTTTTTCTTTCTTTCTGAAGAGCTATTTTTAATTTTTTGTTGATGATTTGAACCCTCATACACTAATCATTGAATATCTGGATGACTGAAATGTAGAGTATCTTTGCTTTAAATTTCCTAGTATCTCTTGAGGAAAAGCATAAATATTTAAGGTATTCAATTTATTAATTTTATTACTTGGACTCTTGTGTCTTCCAATTGCTTTTCATTGAATATAAAATGCTAGATAAGAATTTCAATACTGTATCTTACTTGACAGAAGCATCCACTTTTACTATTTTTACTTCATTCTTTTCCAGTGAAGAAACTCTCCTTATCATTCCTCTTTTATTACATAGTATAATTTCTGATGTCAAAGTTCCTACCATCTTCCCAATTACAATTGGATTTTTTACTAAATTCTCTCTCCTTCAAATATTTTTTCCTACATTTGTTCATGCTATACATCAATTTCATTAATATTTTCAAGACTTTGTTTGTATGCTCTCTTCTTTTTTTTAATTAATTAATTTACTTTTTTATTATGGGGGTACAAGTATTGTTGGGGATACATATATTGCCCCTGCCACCCCTCCCGGACCCCGCCGTGCCAGAGCTTCAAGCGTGTCCAACCCTCAGGTGGTACGCACCGCACCCATTATGTCCATATACACCTTTCCCCACCTCCCCCTCCCACCTGTTCACCACCCAATAAAAGTTGGGTTTTTTTGACATTTTGGTTACATTGTATATCTTTGCCTCTCCCTAAGTTCTTAGTAGTATGTGCCTTAGTATGTACCTCATCTCTCATTGACTTTTTGTTATGTTATGTGCTTTATATGTGTAATTTCATATTCTAATGTATATTTTATTTTTCAATCTTGAAAAGTACTAAATATTCTATAGAAATACCTTCTTAATTGTCTACTTTGAAAGGCATCGTATTTAAAATAATATTAATGTGGAGTTGAAAAATAGCTAGATCAGAAGTCTAAAACCATTTTAAAAATTTGTTTTTCATAATGGAAATAGCTATATGATAAAAATAATATGATCATTATTTTAAAAGACTTATTTATAACAAAAAGTTACCAAGAACAAAGTGAAAATAGCCCAATCCTACCTTCTAGAGATAACCAATATTGACATTTTGGTACATGTTTTTCAGTAAACATAGTTGAGCACACACACAGGAGCAAAAATTAGCCAACACTGGGTGTGCTCTTAGTTAACTTTCATTTCAACCTGCCTTCTAAATACAGATATACATCATCCTTTGTAATTGTTGCCTGGTATTTTATATGTCATGATTTAGTCAGACATTTGGTGGTGGATATTTTATCTTTAATTTTCAGTAATATAAAGAAATTATGATGGCCATCTTAGCTGTTTGTGGACTTACACAATTACTTTAAAATATATTTCTAAATATAGAAATGTTATCTCAGTGGCAACTTGTTTTATTAAAATTTTGATGAATATTGTCAAATTGTCCTCTACAAAGATTACTGTGTCAGTTACTCTTACTGTTAGTGTATATGATGACTATTTCCCCATATTATCTAATTAGAATTAGAATTGTGCTGCTATAAACATTCAAGTGCACCACAAAACATGCCTGAACAAATTAAAAAAATAGAAATTATACCATGTATCTTTTCAGACCAGAATGGAATAAAATTAGGAATCAATTCCAACAGAAATGCTCAACTCTACACAGACTCATGGAATTTAAACAACCTACTGCTGAGTAGATATTGTTTCCCATTTTTGACAGGCAAATGATGCTGTTCTGAGTTTTCTTGTACAGATCCCCTGGTACACATGTGTACACATTTCTAGGGATGTCTATATCTAGGAGTGGAATAGCTGGGTCATAGAGTGTGCATATATCCTCAACTATACTAGATAAAGCTGAATTATTTACTAAAGAATTTGTATTCCCAGCTGCAGCATATAAGAATTTTGGTTGTTTTCTGTTATCAGGAACACTTAATATTGTCAGATTCAAAAATTCTTGCTGGTCTGATAAAGATGAATTTGTGTACATCTTATTACAAATGACATTCATCACCTTTTCATATGTTTCTTGACCATTTAGCTTACTAGTGTGCTTTAAATTTTCATGTTTTCTTATTATTTCTGTATTGATTTCATTTTAGTATTCTAAAGGCTTATTTCCTTCAGTGTGAAAGGCAGGTACTTTCAAAGGCCTAGAAGGTTCTGTGTGATCTGAAGTCCATTATCTCAGTGATCCCATCTCCTGTTACTCTTCCCCTGACTTGTTTAATTTCAGCCACTATGGATTCCTGGCTGTTCTTCAAACACTTCAAGCATATATACCTTAGGACTTCTGCACTGTGTGTTGAGGAAAATACCCACAATCCCATCAATAGGAATGATAGAGAATCTTACACAAATTCTCACAAAAGTTAGCTAGTGAACCATGAAACAAGGGAGCAAATCAAAACCGAAGTTATTTAGCTTACATGGCCTTTTTCCAGGGACCCATGACTTGTAAATTCATATATTCTAAATTTGTTTACTATAAGCAATTCTAAACAAGGGCTATCATACTAAATATACTACATAGGTAAAGATTCACCTCCTAGTGAATATTATTAATCTATTTGCCAGGAGGTCTAGTTATCACAAGCAAATTAACCCAGGTCACCTCCCATCTTTATTTCCGGGCGCATCACACAGCAGCTGCTTTAACTCCTTCCTCCCCATCATCCTGCTAGGTTTGAGGATTATATTTCAAGTACAGTGGCTCTTCTCTATGACCTAGACAGAAAACAAAAGTGAGCCTTTCTTTTTCATTTTCTTTCAGCTCTCTTGTCAAGAAATCTTTCGTTTCATAGTAGAAGGGGGGACTCATAGTGGTGGCATCTCCTTTTTCTCATGACTTGGCGCATGTCCGTAACTCCTGCTCTTTCGGTTTAATGGATTCTAGATGGTGTTTCTCAGAAGTTCTTTCTTTGCTTTTTTTTTTTTTTTTTTTAACACTGCTCTACACTTTGGGAAGAATGGAAGTGGGATAGCATACTACTTTTGGTTTGTTTGAATAGCCAGCCTGTGGCTGTTTCTGGAAGAGAATCATTAAAGTCTACAGTATGAGATTAGGACACCCTTTAGCTCTGTAATTTAAAAAACATATTTTTTCTCCATCTTTACTACTTCTCTTTCTTCTCCTCCTACATTTTTTCCTCTATGCTGTTCAGTTTGGAGAGAGGGGCGATATATGGGAGGTGGAGAGTAGAAATCCTGAATTTATGCTGCTTTCTTTCCCAGAAATCTTCATCAGTTTTAAATATCTCTGAATAGTGATTTTAATTTAGTAGTACTTAAGAAATATCCTAAGCATCTGGAAGTAAATTATTATGTGGATACAAATTTATGAGGATAGTTGTCACCTTCAGGTGTCATTCTGAATTATTTTCTGTTCCTCATAATGAGTAAACATTATTGTCAGTGGCTATAATACTTTATGTATGTGTATGTTATACCTTTATGTATGTGTGTGTAGAATGTACACTAAATCTGCTTGTATTTATTTTCCTCATTTAAAAGAATTAGTTGCTTTAAAACATCTTGTGAATCCTAAGATCCTTTCATTTCAAGGGATTATTAAAGAAACTGTACAAGCATTTCATAAATCAACAATATTTAACATTTTGACATTATTTAAATCTTAACCTATTAATTATATAGATAAATATCAAAGCGCATATGTCTCAAAAATGATGAGTTCTGTATCTTGAGAGAAGATATAGATAAACTTGGTTACATTAATTATGCACATTATGTTTATTTTTATAGACTCATTGGAAGAATGTGAAGTACAGACTAATTTGAAAATTTGGAGAGAGCCACTTAATATTGAATTTAAAGAAAATAGTCTATCCTACATGGAAAAATTATGGCTTAAAAAACACAGGAGGTATTTTCTGAATTATTATTATTATTAGGAAATATAAAAGTTATTTATGTTTCTTTCTTGTGTGACATGTCCTTCTGTAACAATTTTATATGTATGTTTTATATTTGCATAAATAATTTTAAAGCAATATTAAATAGCTATGAAGCTTCTACTGTTCTAATAAGAATTTTAAGTCCATTTAAGTGTATGATGCATCATTAATTTAGAGTTTGCCTTGAGAAATGGAAATGTGTATACAGAGAAAAGGGACAAATACAGTACAGAATTTAAGAATAAACAACAAAAATAATGTGATAAATGGAATATTACTTTGAAGAGATATTGCTGTAAGGTTTTTTACATTAGCATAAACACTTGAGGCTATAATTTTCAGAATTGCTTTTAAGTTAAGTAGACATTTAATATTATAATTTATTAATAACTAAACATATTTTATCCAAATACTATATCATTAGATGCTAACACCTAAAGCCATGACAAAATACAGATTTTTTTAGTAGGTCTGAAGTGAGGCCTTAGATTCTGCATTTCTGAATTTCAAATGGCTCCCAGGTGATACTGGTGTGGATGATGCTGGTCTGTGGTCTCATTTTGAGGAGCAAAGTGATGGAAGAACTCTCCAGAATGCACCTGAGCAGTGGTGATCAAGCCCTTGCTTCACCTTCAGTCATACAAAGCCATCTCCTAAGGTGGCTCATTCCATCTTTGGAATATTAAGCCTGTTATATAATATTTCCTGTTGAGCTATAATCTGTTTCCAGCTAGTTTCTAAACTTGGTCCTAATTCTACCCATTGAGCCCCTACAGAGCAAATCTGATTTCTCTGCTCTGTGAGATCTCTTCAGATTTTTGAAATCATCTCTCATGTCTCCTTTGACGCTTCTGTTTGATAGGTTCATATCTGCACTGCACCACCACCCTCCTTCCTTCAACTGTTTTAAATGTTGAAAATTTTTTTTCATTTAATTATTTTTGTTTTGAAATAAGACATACAGAAGAGCTGCAAAACAGTACAAAAATTCCCAGCTATCACCCACTCAACTTTCCCTAATGGTAACATCTTACATAAACACAAGACGTTTATCAAAACCAAGGAATTAACTGACATAGGCACAATATTATTGACTAAACTATAAATATTATTTGTGTTTTATTGGTGTTTCCAAAAACATCTTTATACTGTTCCAGGATCCAAGGTCTCATATTGGATACAGGGTCTCACATTGCAATTTTTGTCATATCTCCTTATCGATTACAGTTCTTCAATCTTTCCCTGTTTTTCATGACCTTAACATGTTTTAAAAGTACTTGCCAGATGTTTAATAGAATGTACTCAATTGGGCCTGTCTGATGTCTTTTGTAATTAAATTGAGGTTATACACTTTGAGGAAGAATACCCATAGAGAGGATGTGTCCTTCTCAGTGTATGATATTCTGGGGTCATGATGTCAATATATCTTATTACTGGTGATGTTTAACCTTGATCACATGCTTAAGGAGATGCTCACTGTTTCTCCACTGTAAAATCACTGCTTTCACTTTACAGTTAATAAATATGTTAGAGGAAGCATTTTTAGATGATTTAAATATTTTGTTTTCCCTTAAACTTGCACTCCTGATTCTAGCACTCATGAGTGGATTTTGCCTGCCTCAGTTATTACTCTGCCTACTCTATTAGTGATTTCCTATTTCCTTTGGTCCTTCTTCTTTATTAACTGGAATTCTTCTTCAAGAAAGTATTCCTTCTCTCGCTTTTATTTATTTGTTCAATTGTTTATTTATGTGGACTCGTGGATATTTATTTTATTTGAGGGATTAATATCTAACATTGCTATTTATTTTGTGACTCATATTGTTCCTGCTTTGGCCATTGGAGGCGCTATCAGGTTGACTTCTCTATCCTTTTGACATGTCCTCATCTTTTTTGGTTTTTGGTTAGTTTGCTTTGAACATCTCTTTATTCTTCTGGTATTCAAGATGTATTTTCCCTCCCTTAGCTCAGGAACTCATTTCTCCAAAGAATACTGATTCCTTCTATTGGAGAATGATGTTCAGAAACCAAAATCTGGACTGTTTGTGTGCACATTGCTATTCAGGTGTCACAGATTGCAGACCTTTTCAGAGGATAGAGCTAGGAAACACACACACACATACACATACACTAACCCAGTGTACACACACTTCTAAATTTATTTCTGTACCTATCTATCTGGATATATATTGAGGTAACATGAGTTCACACTGATACTTCTGACTCCAAACCAACATCATATGGTTTATTTAGCATTTTCTCTTTCTTTGTTTGAAATTTCTTCCACCTACAGTGAGAAATATGGCTTTCATTATCTATATTTATTAATTAATTAACCCTAATATATACATAAAGTAGTTTCAGAATTACTATTATTACTGAGATAGATTGCAATGATTACTTTTTTCATTTGAATATACATTTATTTAGAATGCAACACTAACAGCATGACGATAAACTGTTACTCACAAAACTGTACAAAGAAGCACACAATCTTTAAAATGTGTTGTTTTTCATGAGTAATTTAAATATAGTATTATTATTAGGTACTAGAGTCAAAGACAACATTTAGATTCTGCATATTTAAGATCAATATTCTTATGTGAGAAATCATTAACAAAACGTTCAGCAAATTTTCAGGTCTTACTTTTTTATTTTTGAGACAGAGTCTTGCTCTGTAGTCCTGGGTAGAGTGCAGTTGTGTCATCATAGCTCCATGCAACCTCAAACTCCTATGCTCAAGCGATCCTCCTGCTTCAGCCTCCCGAGCAGCTGGGACTACATACAGGCATGTGCCATGAAGCCCAGATATTTTTTCTGTTTTTAGTAGAGATGGGATCTTGCTCTAGTTCAGGTTGGTCTCAAACTCCTGAGCTCAAGCAATCCTCCGACCTCGGCCTCCCTGAGTGTTAGGTTACATGCACGAACCACCATGCTAGGCCTTATTCTTGATTTCAACAGGGAATGAGTAGAGCAGATCATTGAGAATACCATGGAGGTTGCCATCAGAGGTAATGCCTGTGTCCATAAACTTTCCTTCTGGTCTGCCGAAGCAGATGTCACTGACATGGTCAAAGATGTCTTTTGCACTGGATAGATTTTGAGACTTGATGACAGCAGTACCACATTGCTGCGTAGTTGTGATGAATTCTCCCATGAGCCAGCTGTCATCTTTGAGAGCTTCATAAACAACAACTTCTTTTCTTTGCAGTTTCACCTTGACAAGGTTGACATCTGGATACTGATTTGAGGAATGGTTTCCTCAGATAGTGGCATTCTTTACATTATTAGAAGTCATACCAAGTTTAAGAACAATTAGAACTTTAGCTCAGTTGTGATCCAAACTAGTCAAGCAACTGAAGTTCTCCTTGGGGATGGATGGAACTGACTTGTAGGCAGTTGGGCAGTTGGTATTGGCTGGGTTAGCAACAATAATAACTTATTGGCGTATTTCTCTGAGGCTGCACCCTAGCATTTGAAGATTTTCACATTTGCTTTCAGTAAATCTTTCCTCTCCGTGCCTTTCCTTCTTGGCATAGAGCCCACAAGAATGACCACATCCAGATTTTTGAAGGCATGTTCTTTATCTGTTGTAATGACATCTTTTAGGTGGGAAAGAGAACAGTCTTTCAGTTCCACTAGGATACTATCCAGGAAGCCCATCATGAGGGTGATATCCAATAGTACAAGAATTATAGGCTGGTGCTGGTCTTTACCAAAGACAGATACATTTTCAATACTGCATAGCAATGAATATACAATTTGACTAGCTGCTCTAGTCATAAGGACTCTGATTGGTTGAGACATGATTGGGAGCTGCACAGACAATTTTAGCACATGAAAAATAAACCTCAGGGAGTTAGGCCACCTCTCACAGTGGTTATTTTTTAATGGTAATCATTTTTTTGAGTTAACGCTTTATGTCTTAATTATATATGCTAATGCAGGGCAATCCATTTGCAGGTCACAAATACCTGATGTGTTTTTGATACTGTGCTTCAGAAAAGTTTCCTACATTGATAACCATGATAACGATTTTGACTTTACTTTTGTCTATTGTGTTTTAAATAATCTTATAAATATATGTCTTATTGCATTTTTAAAATTTCTTTTCTGATTTGGATTTTACCTGTGATCAATATGTGTTAATAGATCTCTATTCCCCCATATTTATTTAAGTATAGTTGACAAATAAAAGTTGTATATACTTAAGGTGTACAATGTGATGTTTTGATATACATAGACATTGTGCAACAATTGCCACAATCAAGATAATTAACATATGCATCACTGCACATGGTTATTATATTTGTGTGTGTGTGGTGAGAACACTTAAGGTCTACTAGCTATAGTCATTATGTTGTATTAATAGATTAGATCTCTGGAATTTATTCATACTGCGTAACTGAAACTTTTGTGCCCTTGGACCAACATTTTCCTATTTCCTCCTGGCAACCACCATTATACTCTCTGCTTTTGAGTTCAACTTTTTTAGATTTTACATTATCAGTGAGATCATACAGTATTTTTCTTTTTGTGTCTGGCTTAGTACACTTAGTATAATGTTTTTCAAATGATGGAAACAACCTAAGTGTTCATCAATATATGAATAAAAATATATATGTGTATATATATATATGGTAGACTATTATTTAGTCATAAAAAAGAAGGAAATCTGCCATTTGTGACAACGTGATAGTATTGATAGATCTTAATAGCAACATCTCCAGTGGATCTTTTAAATCTAGAAAATCTTCATGAAACAATACAGAAGATTTGGATTGTTTTAAGGGCAGATGTTAGCAATTAGCTGGTATTCTGACTCCAATTCCACCAATCATTTCATTGCATGTAATCCTCAATTCTAGCTGATCATCAGAAGCAGTTTTTATACTACTCAGAGTAGGTATGAGACTAAGCATTTTAGAAAAAAATCTTGCCTGGCCATTCTGAAGCAAATAACCGAACATTGATTCACAGAACAAATTTAAAACCATTCATTACACATTTATCCAACTGAATTGGTCAATACTCAATATGTATTTGCTAAATTTTAAAAAGGGAAAATATAGTGAGGTTATACTACTCTAAAAGATATTTCATCTTTTATTCATATGCCAAGATGTTTTTTAAAAAACATTGAGTGTTTTTTTCTTGCTGATTTGTTTGTTTCAGTTCTTTGTAGATCCTGGATATAGCCTTTTATAAGATGTGTATAATGTGAATATTTTCTCCCATTCTGTAGGTTGTCTATTTGCTCTGTTGATTATTCCCTTACCTGTGCAGAAGTTTTTTAATTTAACCAAGTCCCATTTATTTATTTTTGTTGCTGTTGTATTTGCCATTGGAGTCTTTTTCATAAATTCTCACTACTGGGTATCTACCCAAAGGAAAAGAAATCTTTTTTTCAAAAAGACACCTGCACTCAAATGTTTATTGTAGCACAATTCGAAATTACAAACATGTGGAATCAACCCAAGTGCCTATCAATTCATGAGTAGATTAACAAAATGTGGTATATGTTTACCATGGAGTAAGCAAAGAATGAAAGAGAGAAAAAACAAAAAACATTGATGCCAGGGTTCCAATAACCACAGCCAGACTTAGTTCACTGACTAACTAGTTGTTTGTTTATGGGCAAATCATTTAAATATTCTTGGCCTAAGTTTTCTCATTTGTAAAATGTTGGGCTTAAAATAAACAATTTATAAGACCATATAAGCTCTGATACTTCATTATCTCAATTATATAAGTCTTTGGTTCAGAGCCTTTACTCATAAAATTAGAGGATTTTTCACTTTATAAAGAAGGAGTATCTGAATAAAAGTATATTTATATTTGTATAATAAAATTTAGTTCAGTAGACCCATGTCAGACTGAAAAGAGGTTTCTTGTGGCTTGATGTCAGTTTATCTTTGACCATATACTATTTAATATTTTTATCTATAATTTCATTAAATTATGGATGTAAGATGTCATGCTCAACAAATTTGTTAAGATACAAAGTTAAATAATACATAAATATTTTATAGTCTTCTGATATATATATTGCATATATTTGGAAAATGGACATAATCATAGACTACTAGAAGATTATCAAATTTTTAGAGCATTTTCAAGTTGCAAAAAAGGCAATACAAAGTAAGCACATAGTTAAGAATCTGGGCTCGGGGAAGCAGACTGCTTGAATTCAAATTCATCTTCTGCATTCAGCACCTGATTGACTGAACAATTTGGTTCTCTGCCTTCTGTTTAAATTTCATTAACTATAAAATTAAGGTAATATTAGTGCCTATTTAATACTTATTAAAATTTAATATGCCAAAATTAGCAAGAACAGAGCCTGGTACATTTGAAGTTTTGTATCAGTGTTAACTACAAATAGCATCAAGAAGTCTCTGCCTTTCACTTGGGAACCTCATGAGCTTGCATGGTTTAGAAGGACTGTGCAGCTTCTTATATCCTTGGCTAAACAGTGACCTCTCTCCCCAGTAGTCTGGGCATATTCTCTGGAACCCAATATATACTCTCAACTTTTGAGAATTCCTGGGCTTCAGTGCCTTCCATGTGAAATGGGCTGCATCAGTCCTCATTGTTAATTAGGTAATAGAGGCCACAGCCAGAACACCTCACATTCATATCGTATGAACCTATTTTATCAGCCTGCTGGTATGGTGAAAGTTTAGACAAATGCCCTCAGGTTCCCTTGGAACTCATTGACAAAATGCCAAGATTATGAGATAAAACTCACATTCATAAATTAGCTTTTTAAATAGAATGGTATGTTTTATGGACTCCATGTGGCTTCTGAGAGAACACTGACTTCTATCATAACTTTGATTTTCATCTTAAACAAAAAGCAGTAGGATATGCAATTTTAAAATGTTATGTGATGTCAAGTTGATTTACAGTTTTTTTAGTACATTGAGATTCTGTTATATAATTACAGTTGTCTTCTTTGAATTAAAGGTAAAGTTATGGTTTCATCACTAATTTTGTATATTCATTTGATAAATAAATCATGATCTTGTCTAGGAAAGTTTCAGATAATGTATTTTAGTCTTTTAATTGCTTCTTTCTTATTTTGTAGAACTCCACAAGAGCAACTTCTTAACATGCAACCGGATACATTTATACATCCATGTGAAACCACTAGTGAGGCACAGTGTTCTCAAAATGAAAATGATGAAGATAGTGATGGTTAGTTTAGACTTGATTAGATATTTTAAAAATTTATTATTTCAAATTACGTACACTAAACATTAAGAAGTGTCTGCTTTTGCTTTTCTTTAATATATCATTCTCAATTGCACTATGTAATTCTTTATCTCCAGATCAAAAATCATGCACACTCACTTCTTCCCATTCTCTAGATTTACTCTGCCTTAATTTAAATATTACTAGTGTCATTTAAAAATTGAATGCCAAAAAATGTGTATTTCATTTGACCTAGGAAAAATAACAATATTTATCGTTGTGTAGATGCACAGAACACCATCCTTTTATTGTTGGTTATATCATTTGAAGAAAGGAAATTATCAAGTAAGATATAGTTTTCAATGATAATATTTTTAAATCTTATTTCCTAGTTGAAGAAATCAAAGTACGGCATCCAGATCCTTTTCTGCCAGTTGAAGAATTAAACATAGAGAGACCTGAACCATCTCTAAATATAGTCGAACTTGATGATGTGAGTGCATAGTGATCATTCACGTACCTTAACAAACATGAAATTCATAACATTTAGTTACATCTACATATTATTTTCTATAATATTTCTTTCATAACTCAATATAGTTTAGTAGGAAATTTACTGGTGAATTTAAATATGCTGATAAGAGTAAAACAGAATATTATTTTTTGTAGAGAGTAAATTTGTGAGCTGAACTGGTATTGTAATTTTTTTTTTTTTTTTGGAAGCATGCAGTATGGGAGGTGAAAAGGCATCTCACTATTTTAACTTACGGAAATGTAATTTGGTGTTTTGTTAGTTTAGTTCTTTATGTTATCAGGCTTTTTAGCAAAGATCAGTCCCTTTGATTACATAGTATCTATTTTATAAAATTTAAGTGAAAACTTAGTTTCTTGAAAGTCATTTAATATTATTTTCTGTTTAAAGGAAGAAATACTATTTAATATTTAAGAGGTTGAGTATAATGATAACTTGAACACAAACCTCTAGAAGACACCAAAATGTAATCAGCTGGGGCCAGGGCCAGTCAGAGTTGAAGCTCCAGCCTGAAGGTTTAGGGTATGATAGACTCAGTGCATTTCTGACTTCTTAGTTATCTCATAGCTGAATGTACCATTTGTCTTAGCTATTCCTCTTACTGTGGCTGTTACAGAAAAAGACTAGAATAGATAAAGTATCTCTACAAATACTTATTTCTTCTTTAGATTGATAGGTTGATAGCTTCTGATTTTTTTTTCTTTTGCCTGGTAACACTTTTATTTTTCTTCTGGCTAAAACTGAGATATTGGACAAATACACACATATATGTGTGAGTGCGTGTGCTATTCTTTAAATTGTTGATACATAGAGGAGTAAGCTTATGATGTGCTCATCAGAGAACTAAAAACTCCTTAGTCACTAATCTACTTGGCAGTAGTACTTATCTTGTTAATATGTTATTGTTGGTTCCAGGTGTAGTAATAATGATAAAGTGACTGACACATCAAATACCCTCAACAAGTATCAGTTGAATTTGTTTAGTTTTCCTGGAGCTCATGTGTTATAAAATATAATAGAGCTCTCATGACATTATTTGTAGAAAGAAAGTACTCTAAATATCACCCATAAATTAGTTGGTTAATATATAATAATTTATTAAATATATTAATATTATATAATTTATATAACATTTTTATATATGCATAACATTTATATAAATATTAAATTTATATAACATACATTTAATAAGACATATGAAGAGGAATTTGAAGAACCAGGAAACATTGTGCCTTACAAAGTTGAATTAGCTGATGCAGACATTCAACAAAGGTAAGATCTTTCAAATTTACTTTGTATGATTACTAAAAACCCATATAAAAAAAATCAACTATCTTTTTAAATGAGAAACTCATTGTGTCAAAAACATGTGACTTTGGCCGGGCGCTATTGCTCACGCCTGTAATTCTAGCACTCTGGGAGGCCGAGGCGGGAGGATCGCTCAACGTCAGGAGTTTGAAACCAGCCTGAGCAAGAGCAAGACCCCGTCTCTACTATAAATAAAAATAAATTAAGTGGCCAACTAAAAAATATATAGAAACAATTAGCCGGGCACGGTGGTGCATGCCTGTAGTCCCAGCTACACAGGAGGCTGAGGCAGAGGATTGCTTGAGCCCAGGAGTTTGAGGTTGCTGTGAGCTAGGCTGATGCCACAGCACTCTAGCCTTGGCAACAGAGTGAGACTCTGTCTCAAAAAACAAAAATATGTGACTTTAATGTTAAGAGTATATTTTACTTAAGCCATATTTAAATTTGCATGCGATGTTGCTAATATTTAATATTTAGCAATTAGAAAATTGTCTATAGTGATATGTTTGTACTCTCATCTAGTATTTGGATTATTTAATAGATTCTACTGAATTTAGGAATTGTTATTATTTAAAATGTTTGACAAAATCTGATATGTTTCATATAAGCTTTTTGCTTTTCTCCAAAGATACTCTGGATTTTTTTTACTTTAGTTTGCTATGAACCCTAAATAAAAAGTTTTATAAATAATTAGATCGAGAAACTAAAAGAGCTCTTGTACTACAGACTGTTTCCTAGGTAGATTTTTTAATGTGTGATAAAAAAATAAATGAAGTGTAATGGTTCACTTTATAATTGTTTTGTAGAATTTTGTCATTTCCAAGTGAAAAATAATATCTAATTGTATCTGTTGGTAATGTTAAAAATTACTCAAGTCCTTTTGGCTGTTAAAACATTAGGATTTCAGGTGTTTGACTACAAAGTATTAGCTTGAGTAAACAGTGGAATGAAGTTCCTATTAAGTGTCCCCTACACCAATTCTTTGTTCAGATCAACTTAGGCTCCTATCAGCATTTTGCAACAGCTATGGGCCTGAGTGATGTCCTTGGGCTGAAAAATCCCCATGTTTAGATACAAAGAACCAGATATCTAGCAGCAAATGTACTTTTTGAAGCAGGGTTTTGGCAAGAGACAACTTTTTGTTCCGCAGATAAGAGGTTTATATCCACTTCTGTATCTCCAAGGAACTGAATGACATTTCTGTTCTCTAATTTGATTCTTTTATATATCTTATCACATGTCTTTGCTTTGACCCCTATGTACGGTGTTAGAGAAGGTGGAGGAAGTTACTGATCGTGGTTTGGCAGTAGTTTTACAGTGTTGGTTTGGAGGTGCCCATAGTTAACTACATTAACTTTATCTCTCCCTGGGGAGGATGAGTGACACAAAAGCACCTTTTTGGTTAAGTATAATCCATGAGTTTTATGGCGGTCCTCTGTAGAGCTACATAAATATCAAGTACTATTAAATATATTATTCAATTCATAAAGAATGTTACTTAATTGTAACTATGCTTATAGATAGTAATCATTATTAAAAATTGAAACCTAAATACCACATGCTGCTTTTTAAGTCATTGATGAACAAATATATTTATATATTAGTAAAACCTTGATTTCATAAGATTTTAATGAGTTTGAAAGATGACACTCCATTTTTAGAAGAAAGTGAGAAATCAAACTTATTTCAGTATGTTTTTAAAAAGAAACTTTCAATTTAAATTTTGCAGTTAAAATGAATTTGGTTTGGTTGCTTATTCCTTTTACATCCATTATACTATTTACTTGCTTGTAATTTAGAATGTGTTCACAGTAAGGTTAAAATAAATATTAAATTAATGTAAACAACCCTATTCCATTAAGGTTTTACTATTTTTGTTTTAATAAACTGAGACTTCTTTATTTCCTTTTGAATTATTTCTTTCAACTTTATTCTTTTGCTTGTCCCTACACATGGAAGTTATGCATTTCATGATTATCAGAAGAATAATTTTCCATATGAAAATGGCATCTATCAGCATCATATTTTCAACAACGAGAAAATAGATCTCTCACATCTTTGTCTGAGAAACAGCCCTACATATTGTAAAGATAATTCAAAAGGTAGCTTTTTTCTTAATTGCTTAATAGTATTTACAGTTCATGTTAGTAATTTAATGAAACCAATATGTATAGTAGTCTATAAAAACTTTGTCTTTATGTTGTTCATTTTAAAACCAGAAAATTTAGTGCTCAGAAGAAAATTAGTAGAAAATATATAATTTTCGAGCAGATACTGTTTTTAGTCAATGGACAACAGTGGGTATATTCATGAGAAAAATCAGCCAATATAGGGCTCTCTAAAAGTGATTATGGACAGAAATAGTGTTAAAAGATAACATGGAAGACCTTTTAATGACAGAAGTCTGATTGGCACCGTATTGCCCTCACTTGCATTAAATATCTTACAAAAATATTCAAATTTGATATAAAGGCTCATATGAGACAAACCTAAACCAAACAAATCATCTTGTTTATATTTTTATGTTATTATTACTAGTAATTTCCTTGGGATCTATTAATATAAGTTAGGATGCTGTGTACATATCAATTTTCATATTGTGAGATCATTATTAGAAGAGATTCTGACCTGGGAGTCATATTTTGTTTCCAGTTCTATGTTTAAATCTCTATGTGACCTTGAACATGTAACTTTCTTAGACCTCATTTTCCTAAACAAATATAGGAACTAGATAAATGTCAGGTTTCTTTTTATGTATTCTATTTGGTCTATGTAGGATTTTAAGAAAAACCATTAAATATATCTTATGTGAAGAATGTGAGAGATACCAGAGGGCATATTTAAAATAAATCGTTGTAAAACTGATGATTGCTTTCTGATTGGGAAGCAGAAGATAGAAAACAGTAAATTTGTGGTAATCCTGCAAGTCATGACATTTTCAACTACTAAGCCATTAAATCTTCATGGCCAAGTATAAACTATAGCACATGGGAATTTAGGACTATGTAATGCTCCAGGTCTGGCCCAGAAGATGAGAGTTGTTTGACCAAGCAGAGCATGGAGTTCCTGTTGCCTTAGGGAAAATGGTGAACATAAATGCCTATGTAAGTGTTATTTAAAGACACAGTTTTAAAATATGTATTTTTTAGAGCAGTTTTAAGTTCACAGCAAAACTGAGCATAGTATCGTTTTCCAACTGTTTACGTCCTTCCTCGGTGTTTCTTAGTTCTCCCTGTAGAGGTCTTTCACCTCCTTAGTTAAATATATTCTAACAATAGTCAAACTGAGAACCAAATCAAAGACCCAATACCCTTCACAATAGCAACAAAGACAATAAAATACCTAGGAATATATTTAACAAAGGGTGTGTGGTGTTATCTCATTTTTGGTTTTTTCCCTAAAGACATATGATGTTGAGCATCTTTTAATATGCTTATTTGCTATCTGTCTATTTTCTTTGTTGAGGTATCCATTCAGGCTTTTTGCCTATTTTTTGGTTGGGTTGTTGGATTTGTTATTGTTGATTTTGAAGAGTTATTTGTATATTTTGGATAATACTATTTTATCAGATATGTCTTTCCAAATATTTTTTCAGCCTGTGGGTTATCTTCTCATTATCTCAAAAGTGTTTTTCACAAAGCATAAGTTTTATTGAAGTTCAGTTTGTCAATTTTTTCTTTGATGTGTCTGAAAAGTCATCGTCATACCCAAGGTCATATAGGTTTTATCCTATGTTATCTTTTGGGAGCTTTATGGTTTTGCATTTTACATTTAGGTTTATAATCCATTTTGAGTTAATTTTTTTTTTTTTAGACAAGGTCTCATTCTGTCTCCCAGGCTAGAGTGCAATGGTGCAATCATAGCTCATTGCAACCTCCAACTCTTGGGTTTAAGCCATCCTCCTGCTTCAACCTTCAAAGGAGCTAGGACTACAGCCATGTGCTGCCACACCCAGCTAATTTTTTTAAAAAAATTTTTGGTAGAGGTAGGGTTTCTCTATATTGTGCAAGCTGGCCTCAAATTTCTGGTTTCGAGGTATCCTCTTGCCTCAGCCTCCCAAAGAACTTGGAATACAGGTATTAGCCACTGATCCCGGCTGATTTTGAGTTAATTTTTGTAAAGGGTATAAAATCTATATCTAGATTCATTTTTTTTTGCATGTGGATATCTAGTTGTTTCATTTATTAAAAAGACTCTTTTTTCTCCACTGTATTGCCTGTGATCTTTTATCAAAGATCAGTGACTATGTTTATATTGTTCTACTCTGGGCTCTCTAGTCCATTCCATTGATCTATTTTTCTATATTTATGCCAATATCACACACTGTGTTAATTATTATAGATTTATAGGAATTGTTGAAGTAGAGTGGTGTCAATCTTTTGACTTTGTCCTTCTTCAATATTGTGTTGGCTATTCTGGGTCATTTGTTTTTCTATATAAACTTTAGAACAAGTTTGAAAATATCCACATAATAAGTTGGGATTTTGATTGAGATTGCAGTAAATCTATAGATCAATTTAGAAAGAATTGATATCCTGACAATATTAAGTCTTCCTATGCATGAACATGGAGTATTTTTCCATTTATTTACTTCTTTAATTTATTTCATTAGAACTTCATGGTTTTCCTCATATAGATCCTGTACATAAGTTGTTAAGTTTATACCTAAATATTTCATTTTGGGGGTGCTAATATAAATGGACTTATGTGTTAGGTTTCAAATTCATTTATTCATTACCAGTATAGAGGAACATGATTGACTGTTATATGTTAATCTTTTGTCTTTCAACCTTGCTATAATTTTTTATTAGTTCTAGGTACTTTTTTTGTGTGTGAGAGTCTCTTTTCCATATAGACAATCATGTTATGTGTGAACAAAGAGAGATTTATTTCTTACTTATCATTTTGTATACGTTTTATTTCCTTTTCTTGACTTACTGTATTAGCTAGAACTTCTAGTATGATGTTGAAAAGTACTGGTGAGAGGGGGACATCCTTGCCTTTTTCCTGATTTTTCTAGTTTCTCATCATTGAATATGTTAAAGCTATAGGTTTTTTTGTAGATGTTCTTTATAAAATTAAGCCAGTTACTTAAAATAGGCATTTTATTTTCTTTGTTGCTATTGTGAAGGGTATTGAGTCTTTGATTTTGTTCTCAGTTTGACAGTTGTTGGCATATAGGAATTCTACTGATTTCTGTACATTGATTTTGTAAGCTAAGACTATGCTGAAATCTGAAGCAAAAAGAAGAAATTGGGAGGCATCAATTTACCAGACTTCAAGCTATATTACAAAGCTATGATAACTAAAACAGCATGGTACAGGCACAAGAACAGAGACATAGACCAATGGAACAGAACTGAGAATCCAGATATAAAACCATCCTCCTATAGCCATCTAATCTTTAACAAAGCAGACAAAAACATACACTGGGGAAAAGAATCCTTATTCAATAAATGGTGCCAGGAAAATTGGATGGCCACATGTAGAAGACTGAAACAGGATTCATATCTTTCACCTCTCACAAAAATCAACTCACAGTAGAAAACAGACTTAAACCTAAGTATGAAACTATAAGAATTCTAGAAGAAAATTTTGGAAAAACTCTTCTAGACATTGGCCTAGGCAAAGAGTTTATGAAGAAGATCCCAAAGGTAATCACAGCAAGAACAAAAATAAATAAATGGGATCTGATCAAATGAAAATCACTGGTTTGGACACTTGGCATTAACACCCTATACATGGCCATTGTAGCTCCATTATAATTCATTAAGTGAACCCAGGACAGAGGGCCTAGAAACAGAAACAAAAGTGTGGGAGATAAAGTCTGCAGAGAAAATCTTGTTGTAGTTCTTAGGGGAAAGCTGAACC
>CAUYPO010042864.1:0-10219 GCA_963574435.1 Cheirogaleus major
CGCTGTTCTCCTCTCTCCCACCTCAGCGGGGGTTCCCCAGTGCCAGACCCCACAAGGGCAACTAGAGGGCAAGAGAACCCCATAGATGCCCCCTGTGCGGGTCAGCCTCACCTCCCTGCTTCTCCACGCAGGTTGGAGAAGGGTAGAAAGCAGGTGTGGCTTAGCAAAGGGAAGAAACCCAGCATAAACATGGGAGAAAAGGGATGGCAGTCCAGGAGGAGAGAGGTGTCACGCTTGTGTATCATTGCAACCTTTTCCCATGCAGATGAAAGAACACGAATGAGTATGTAAGAAAGAGAGAAGGGAAAAAGGGAGGGAGAGAAGGCATTCATTCATCCGGCACAGGTGTCTGAGTGCCAGGTACGCCCTGGATGTGAACAAACCCTGCAGACCGCAGCGGGCAAAGCAGAGAACCTCTGTTCCCTAATGCACGCAGCGTCGGCCGGCTCACGATGCCATCGTTTTTAGAAAGATTATTTGGCATCATCTGTAAAAGCATTTGCCCGAATACATCTGTAGAGAATGGGCATTTTTCCCCCCTTGGATCACTGCATAAAAAATCCTCGGAAATCGTGGCGATGGTTGCACGATAGTGTGAATGTAATTAGGGCCACCAAAGCGTACACTTAAAAACCGTTAGAATGGCACACCTTATGTTATATATCTATATCTATATCTCTCTCTATATATATAACAGCTTATGTTTCTTATGTGTATATGTATTTACCATAATAAAAAGATTTAAAAACATATTACATTTCAGCATTTCATACTCCACCCTGCAAAAAAGCAAATCAACATTTATTCACACACACACACACACATACACACTCACTCACTCACTCAAGGAAGGAATGATTCTCTATATTTCTTGAATATGTGTTTGCTTTTCTTCAGAGTGGAGTATTAATCTTCGTACAAGCTAAATTTGATCTCACCTTTTCCAGAAGAGTCACACCATCAAAGAGTTGAATTCTCAGCGTGAGGCTGGGGGAAAAAAAGAAACAAAACATCCACACCGCAATTCCCGACTTGATACCAGGCATCCAGCTACAAGCTAAGGTGTTTTTCCTGAGGCAGTTTAGTCAGAAAGGATTTTCATTTGTTGACGTGTTTATATATAGCTTGTGCCCTACTTTCTTCTGAAGTATGACCACGGTATTGATAGTTGAAAATACTGTCTGAGCCATGTTTTTAAAAAAATCTTTTTCTTTCCAAGTTTTCAAAGCATTTATAGCCCAGGGATTGGAAGTTCCTTTGGGCAGGCTTGGGGGAACATTCTCTCAGATGGTGTGGTCTTTTATCTTGTTGCAACATTCATGCTCGGGTTGCCCTCCATAGTGTAAAAATAGTTCTTCCCTTAACGTTTTCTCCTAGAAGTCCATACAGACATGAGTCACCAAAGTTAAGCCACTTAGTTCAGCCTGGTGGAATCAAATCTTTGCCTTAGAGGTGGTATTGTTACGTGTCATTTGGGAACAACAGACACGGATTAGATGGAGAATGGGCCAACACCTTCAGGATAGACCTGCAAGAAAGAAAGAAAGAAAGAAAGAGAGAAAGAGAGAAAGAGAGAAAGAGAGAAAGAGAGAAAGAGAAAGAGAAAGAGAAAGAGAAAGGAAAGGAAAAGAAAAGAAAAGAAAAGAGAAGCCTACAGGATTAAAGACTCATCACTCCCGGTGAGTTTAATTAACTCCTAGTGTTCGCTCTGATTTCCTGTATATCTTCTGAACACAGTGGACCATCCCTTAGTACTCACTATTTGAAAATAAGTCCCAGCCAGGCACTTAAACTGTAGTGACTTTGCCAAACAATAAACTCAGAGAGAACAGTCCCCACGACCACTCTGGCTTCAGACGACAACTGTGAGTTTGGGTGTTTTCTAAAACTACCTGAAGGTCAGCACATTTGCGAGAATGACTCTCAGAACTCAGGAATGCACTGTGATAATGACTATAGCTTTACTACAATGGAAGGATACAAGTTAGGACCAGCCAAA
Organism: Cheirogaleus major; assembly: GCA_963574435.1. Taxonomy (NCBI): domain Eukaryota; kingdom Metazoa; phylum Chordata; class Mammalia; order Primates; family Cheirogaleidae; genus Cheirogaleus; species Cheirogaleus major. The sequence continues at coordinate 2,000 of CAUYPO010042864.1, forward strand.
GAAAGAAATCCACAGGGCAATGTCAGGGGGGGAGGGGGGTCCCAGATATGAACCCTTCCTATAGACCCTCAGAGTGTGTGAGTGTCCTCGCTTTGATCTATGGCAACACCCGTGGTGTGCTGCTAACCAGAGAAGCTCATCTGAACCTCGGTGTCCTCAGTTTTTATTGAATGCTCATTGTATAAGATTAGGGTTATGTACAGGGTCAATTGATTCATTAACCATGTTGTTTATCTTACTCTCAACACCATTATTTGACTGGAGGTCAGGCTGCCGTCGTGTGACTCAAAGTCCCCAAACCACCAATTACATAATGGATTTTGGGGGGGCATGGCCAGCTCCCACCTGAGTCCTCTATTAGCCTAAACTATCAAAGGGCCCACCAGGGGTCATGCATTATATACTTCATTAGCACAGCGTGGAGAACAAAGACACTTCTTCTGTCACTTGGGAAATTCCAAGGGTTTAGAGGGGACATCCCTGGAGCAGGGACACACACACACACACACACACACACACACACACACAGATATACAGACAAAAAAAAAGAAAGAAAAGGAAACAAAAGTCTTCTCTTTGGGGGGCCAAGCTTCCCACTACACACTTACAGTGGGTGGAGACCTCCCTGGAATACACAGAGTGTGGGGTACCCAGGAGCACAGTGGTTAATGTAAAGACAGGTGTAGGGTCAAGGTGGGAGGAAATAAATGCTTCAAAAGGACATGGGTTGAGGTGGGATCTGGGAGGTTGGGTAGGTTGGACCCAGACACACACAGGACTGGGACACACGTCATTCAGAGGGGCTCAGCTTGCCTTCCACGAGAGGGTGACAAAGGGGCCACATTATAGCATATTGTTGTGGTCTTTTTTTCTGGGTTGCTTAGGTCTGGATCAACTTTAGTTCACTTTTTGCTACTGTCCTTAATGTTTTTTTTTTTTTTTACATCTAGACATTGTTTGTATCCAGTATGCTTTGTTTCTTTTTTAAACATAATTTTTCATATTTATTTCTACTATTTTTTTATTATTTTTTTAAAAAAATTTATTGTTTATTTTAATTTTTTAAAAATAATTTTTTTATATGTCAGCAGGGCCAACATATTCATTCCATACAGGAGACACAATGCCGAGGGTCTATGAACATTTGGGGGTTGAAGAAAATGCTTTTTATTTCCTTAAAAATTTAAAGGAAAGATGTGAACAGAACTCATCCTGGGCGATATTTATTTTTATACCTACACAGTGCTAAGGTATAATTTGTAATCCGGTTTTTTTTTTCCAGCATATTATGGAGGTACAACCCATAATATGCTGAAATAAAAAAAAAAAAAAGCAGAGGAAGGGTCTGTGCAGGGCAAAAGTTACGAAGGCTGCAACTCTCCCCCTACTGGAAGTCCTCCCCGCCCAGCACCTCTGTAGCCCAGCAGCCCCCGTAGAGAGCGTTGTGATCCTTTTCCAAGCCTGTATTCTAAATGGTTTTGACATTGTTAAGCCCAAGGATCCTGCTGTCAAAATTTGATGTGAGCCGCTGTAAATTATTGAAAGATGTGCTCCTTCTCATCCAGGCAGCAATGAGTGTGTGCAGACCATGTGAATGTGCTCAGGGGTATCACCCATGCCAAGGGCCTCCTAAGGACCAACACAATCAGCCTCTACCTGTAGGTGCCTTTGGAGAAAGGTCAACAGAATAATAAATTGTTTGTCACTCTAAAGCTCAGGCCCCAGCCTGCGCTCTCTGTGGGACCTCCATCCCCGCTGCTCATGTTTAAATCCTACAGCTATTATAGCTTCCTTGCACACCTTCACACTGTCTGCAGTTGCCTTTGCTCATTCAGCTGGGCCCAGTGTCTTGGTCAGGTCAGGCTGCTATAGCAAAATACCCTGGATCAAGCGGCTTAAACAATAGATGTTTATTGCTCACAGTTCTGGAGGCTATGAAAGTCCAAGATCGAGATGCTGGTTGATTTGGTTCTCAATGGGGGCTAATGTCCTGGTTTGCAGATGGCCACCTTTTGATCATATCTTCACACACGGTAGAAAAAAGGTCATCTCTCTCATGTCTCTTCTTATTAAGACACCAATCTTATCGTGGAGGCTCCATCCTCATGACCTCATCTGACCCTAATCATGTCCTAAAAGCCCCGTGTTCAAATGCTATCCCATTGTGAGTCAAGTTGTGACCTGAGAGACCAAAATAGATGCCCCCTTTTCAACTAAGATGGATTGTGAGGTTAAAGAAACAAAAAAATTACCTGTGGTCTCAAAGACTCAGGGCACATGGCTGGCATGGCAACTCCCTAAATACTTATGGCTGCAAGAAAAACCATACAGTTGCTAAACTCACTAATAATAGGAGCTGTAAGGCAAAGTGTCAGACACATCCTAAGTCTGATTTGTGACCCAGACCACTACAACTCTGGACAGAAGACCAGCTTTCAAGCATTCTTTACTGATAAGCACCTGTGGACCTCAGCTGGTTTCAGTGAGCTTATAAAGACTGTGCCCAAAGTGTGCTTGTGTTCTGTAGTTCACCTTTTGACATAAAGAGCCAAATTCCACCTCATTTTAATGCTAAAACCACTCCCCAAAGTGAGCATGGGATGTATGTTACATATGTTTACTTACTGCGCATGCGCTTGACTCCCCTCATGAATATGCATAGATTTCCCCCAACCTTGCTGAATATATATGTCCCTGTTGAGTGACACAGACCCCATGAGGCATAATAGCCAACATTTCCCTTCCCTCTTTGGAGAGAGAGCGTCTTTGGATCATGCCAGAGACCTTCTCTTCCTACTTTGCAAATTGATATCACCAATAAAACTTTCCTTTCTACTTTTTAGCAATCCTGGTGGTCCTTTGTATGACAAAGGCTTCAGTATAGAAATTTAGGGGGACACATACATTCAGACTATAGCACCCAGAAACTCGACCTGTTAAAGGGGAACAAAGACTCCCCCATTTGTGAAAATTCAGAGGTGTACGAGAAAGCATGGGATGCCGTTCTTCAAATGGCCAGCTTTGGAATTGAAAGGTGCACAGTTTTTACTCCTCAAATGCTTTTTACATGACAGTTTAGAAAAATGAAGAAGAAAAAAGAACAAAATTAGGCTCACTCCCCCCAAAAACAAAAGGCTTCATGAGGAGTTTTTCCAGTTTATTGTTGAAGAGACAACAGGATCACTCTGGAACTGGCCAGGGAGCTGGGGAGGTAAGGCTTTTTATCATGCTATTATTTTTATTTTAAATTTCATAACTGCGGTGAAACTTTGTGCTTGTCAACTTCATATGTATGCACTATACAAAACGTGTACATGTATGTATACATTGTTGTCATTATTTCCAAACCCAGATGCACTTGAGGAAACGGACCAACCTCAACTCATAGTAAACTGTTCTTAAGAAGATTAGGGTGTCCTTCTGGAACCTTAAGGCATCACCAGATGGTTTCATCCTATGGCCAGGTGATCTGGCTTTATACTTGAGAGGCGATAACCCCCCAGAAAGGCCACCTTCAAGATGTCCTTTTGGATATGACAATATCTTCTCCCCAGCAGAGTGACTGTACACATGGCGGGACTCACACACCACCTGGCTATAAGACCGAGCCCTACAGAAACAAACCTTCTTCCCTGGAGCATCATTTTGTGTCCAGCAGGGACAGATAACAGAACAGGTAACAGGTCTTCCTTTAATGAGCAGAAGGAAATCAAACTTCAGGTTAGGTTGGACTTCAATTAGTAAGCTAAGCACCACTTCATTTTGGTTTGGTTTCTCGATGCCCAAAGTGGCCCAGCCTGGCTCTGCTGAAGCTCTCGTGCTCCACCCTGACATCCGATGACATTGCCCCACTCCCACTGTGCCATGGCTTCCCTCTCTGCCCACTGGCTGCCCCGAGGGAGTCCAGCCTGCCGTGTTCAAATAGAGTGGTGATTACTGCTCTCGGAACAGGGCTGGGTGCAGCCAGGGTCAGTACAAATGAATTGCAAATGAATTGATAATTACATGCAAACTTTCTGCAATAAATAAGTGAAGAACACTTCCTGGGAAGCAATCATGAGGCTTCTGTTAGAAACAAGAAAATTCTTTTATGACAGTGCCCGATGTCTGCATTCAAGGCTCGGATTGTTGACTCAAAAAGATCAATGTGAAAGAATACTAAATTTCCAAGGAGTCTCCAGTATGTTCTTATCTTTGGGTCTCTTATTTGTGGTTTAGAATGAAGGTGCTGGACTTGATACCAAAAGCTCAGTGTTTCTCTTGGACCAACTACTCACCTGATGTCTGACAGATCACTGCCCCCATCTGGCCTTGGTTATCTTGTCTGCAAAATGAGCGGAATGGACACATGACCTTTGACATCTCTCCCAACATCCAAATTCTATGTGGCTTCCATGTTTTCACATCCCTGCAAAGCTCAGCACAGCTGCAAATATAAATTCTAAATATTAAAGTTACTGCGTTTGATGTCCTGCATGTACGTGTACACACACACACACACACACTCACACGCAAGACTGAAAATTCCATGAGGGCTTTGGTTATTGTAAGTTTTTCCCTACAATATTCCTAGTCCCCAGAACTAAGCTTTGCACCCCTCCCCAAGTTCTCATGACCCAAAATATCTCCATCCCTTGCCAAGTGTCTCCTGGGGCACAAAACCACCCTTCTGTTGAGGAGCATGGCTTAGGCCACTCAAATCTGAGCCCACTTGGAGCCGAGGAGAAATCCGACACAGATAAATAGAATCCTCTAGATGATAGTGAATCTGATGGGGTTGCCTGACAGTCAAGAGACTCTCCAAATCCGTGAATGATGAAGACGGTGAGTTTCTCCCCATGGGAAGGTGGGCTCGGTAGTGGGTTTATGATCTTGACGGCATTGTCCATCCGAGAAGCAAATCTAGTGAACAAGGAGACCATTGTTTAGGATGCAGGTTGAAGTTGACCTTCACGGTTAGGACAGGTCACCCCAGGGTCCTCGGTGCACAGCTCTGCATGCTTCCTACTCTTCAGCCACGCACGCCGGCCTGGGTGGTGTCTTAGTCCATTTGTGCTGCTATCTCAAAACACCACTGGGCGGCTTATAGCCAACAGACATTCACTGCTCACAGCTCTGGAGGCTGGAAGTCCAAGATCCTGGCGTGGCAGAGTCTGTGTCTGGTAGGGATTTGCTCTCTGTTTCCAAAATAGCACCTCATCCCTGTGGGCCTCACGTGGCCCAGCCGGTTCCCTCCAGCCCTTTTATAAGGCACCAGTTCCATCCACGAAGGAAGAGCCCTCCACTTCCTAAAGAACCCACCTCTTCACATGGTTGCATTGGGCATTACATTTCAACGTGAATTTTGGAGGGCAAGAAACATCCAAGCCAGCGCAGGCCGTGTGTGAGAACTCCCAGAGGAACTGATTTCACAGGGAAAGTTAGGTGCAATGATTCTTCCATTTCTAATAAGTCATCGTGGCCAGACTTTGTCCTGATTTTAAAATCCCTGGGTCATGCAAGTGCGGGGAAGAGACATACACGCGGATTAAGAAGGAAAATCAATGAGCAGTTTGAAGGGGCTGTTGTCATTTTACCTTGCAGCGTTGACCAGAGCCTCACCCCTTAAAAGCCAGGAAGCTTCCCGAGAGAGAGAATTTAAATTCCGTCACTAGATCTTTAAATGTGCGTAGGATGCCCTTGCATTTCACACTGTGTTTGACTTCTTGTCATTGGGTTAATTATTTGAGCTTGATCTCTAGAGGATATTTGTGAAGGGCCCCCAATATTTTTTTAATTGAACAAATGCATTATTCATCTTAGCTTATTTCCTGTTCTGAGCAGCTGCTTTTTTTTTTTTTTTAAGGCAGAGAGAGGAAAGCGAATTTATATAACAGATCTGATTGCCAAATCGGTAGTCTATACATGTCCTTGACTTCCAGCTAAAAACTGCAAGTTTAAACTCGATTTTTGCTTACTGTTTTTGTGCATTTAAATCCTTCTGTTTTAAAATGATGTATGGTTTTTATTTCATAAAGAAAAATAGCTATCTAATGCAACTCTGTCTCTCTCTCTCATTCGATACTTTTATTCATGGCCAATGTTGGCCCCACCCGGCAAATTCCCAAAGGGTTATCTGGTACCGAGACTTTTGCTAAAGAGACAACCAGGTTTCTGGCTGGGTGAGTCAACCACGGTAGAACTTCTCTCCAATATGATGTGGAACAACAGAATAAATACAATTTCTTTTTTCAAAAGGTCTGTTTCTCCCAGTGAGGCTGAAAAAAAATATTTGGATATCCTGAAGCTGCTTCCAGGTGTGCACCTCCTTTTATAAAAGGAAAAAAGAAAAAAAAAAAGCAAATCTGCCTTAAAACCCACCCTTGACTCGGAAACAGAGCATCTTTGCAGAGTATCATGCATCTCATGACTATCAGATGATGCTGCTGATGCATCACGTTGGGTCATTTTTCTTATTTTGCTTAAAGGCCACGGTTGGGATGGCATCTTCGAGCGCTAACTTCCCTGGCCCCAGCGTCCTGCCCCTTTGCGGGCACAAAGAGAAGTGCATACTGGTTGCGTGTAAACCAAAGGCTTCTCGGGGTACGGCTGGGTAGGAAGAGGGGGTTGCGAGGACCTCAGAAGTCGGGACTGACACTGACAGGGAGCAGGAGCGAGGGATGAGGGTATCCACTCTGTGAGTTTGCTGGGAGCTGAGGAGGAGTGACAGAGGTGTCAGGTCACCTCCTAGAGGGTGACCCTCATTCTCGGGGGTCCCACGCTAGCCCTGTGGGTGCTGGAGAGGAGGAGGCCTCCCACGTGCTGTCCGAGAGAGGCTGCTTCTGTCTATCTTTGTGTCAGCTGGACCACGCATGGTTCTGGGCGGGCATTCCATACCTGTGCACCAAATGAATGAATGAACGAATGAACGAAGTCATGAATAAAACCAAAGAGGCCAGCACATGGTAATAGAGCTATTTGTGCAGGTATTTGACGAATGCGCACCATGCCAGGTCAACGGAAGAATTCAGGGAGGCAAAGACCTTGTCTCTTTTGTGTGCCTTTTGGTCCCCAACGCCTGGTACCTCACCTGGCACACGCAGGGGGCTCTACAAACACACAGTGAGGGATGCAGGAGGCTTTGTGTTGTCTCAGCACAAGAGGGGTGAAATCAGATAAGAATGTCCTCTGTCAAGAAAATGTCCTTGAAGATCCAAAGACGCCTGTCCCAGAGGGGGCGGGTAGGAAAGTCCGTACTAGGGAAATATTGAGTGATTCCCTAGTTCTTGGTTTTGTCTGTTTTTCATCCCTGGCACCTCTCAGGTATTTGAAGAAAGAGACTTTGATGCCTAAGAGCTTTATTTTTGCTGATGTTCCCAATTTGTTCTGAGCATTTCATGGCCATCCCAAGTGCCTCTTGGTGGGGACAATACAGAGCCTATCTAGGGTTTATAAGAGGTAGGAGAGAGATTTAGTTTTTTTTTTTTTATTTTTATTTTTTGTTTCAGCATATTACGGGGGTACAAATGTTCGAGTTACCTATGTTGCTCTTTGCCCCACCTGAGTCAGAGCTTCAAGCGTGTCCATCCCCCAGACAGTGTGCATCATACCCATTAGGTGTGTATATACCCATCCCCTCCTCCCCCCCACCTGCTCCACACCTGATGAATGTTATCACTGTGTATGCACATAAGTGTTGATCGGTTAATGCCAATTTGATGGCGAGTCCATGTGGTGCTTGTTTTTCCATTCTTGGGATACTTCACTTAATAGAATGGGCTCCATCTCTATCCAGGATAACACAAGAGGTGCTAGGTCACCATTGTTTTTTTGTGGCTGAGTAGAACTTCATGATGTACATAGACCACATTTTATTAATCCACTCATGCATGGATGGGCACTTGGGTTTGTTTCCACATCTTTGCAATTGTGAATTGTGCTGCTATAAACATTCGAGTGCAGGTGTCTTTTTTATAGAATGTCTTCTGCGTAGAAACCCAGTAGTGGGATTGCTGGATCTAATGGTAGTTCTACTTTGAGTTCTTTGAGGCTGTGCTAGTTTGCAGTCCCACCAGCAGTGTGTGAGTGTTCCCAAGCAGACTGATCCCACAGGGACCCCCGGAGTGTGCACATTTACCTACTTTACCCTTAATTTGCTCAGCACTTAGGATATAGCTTGTGCCGCACTGAGTATTATTATTTTTTTACTGTGAGTGATTTTGTCCCGGGCAGCTGGTGATA
>CAUYPO010042867.1:0-19674 GCA_963574435.1 Cheirogaleus major
CTGAGACTTGTGGGCCAGATCATGGGTGGGTGCATAAGCCTGATATTGTCTTTCGAAAGGCACAGACCTGTCATAGGAAGGATTCTGGCCTGTGTCTGCAAAAAGGGGAGGCCTAGGTGGAGTAAGGAGCTAGCTGAGGATGGAGACTGAGATGTGAGTTGGCTTAGACTTGGCTTGGCTGACTCTCAGGGCCACTGTCTGTGGAACAAGAGAAAGACCATCCAGGCTAGTGGAGCAGGTGGGTTGCAGACCAGGGCATGGCTTCCTCCCCATTTCCCATGTCAGATAAGAGGGGATGGTCTACTATGCTAGTCAAGGTCCCCTAGCAAGCTCCCTTCAGAGGATTATGTAGCAGGCAGGCAGGCTTGGTTGAGAAAGGACCAGTAGCTGACTGGCCTGCTCAGCCCCTCTGTGTAACTTGTTAACTTAAGAATGTGTAAAACACTTAATGATTTAAATGCTAATTAACCAATGTCTTTCTAAATATGTACATATTGGTAGGCAATTAGTAGCAAAGTTATTCAGTAAATTAAATTTCTAAAAATATTTCATAATTGGTTTGATGTTACTTTATCTCTAAGTATTTTACCTCTTAAGTGTTTGCTTTCCATGGAAAATTTTAATATCACATTCTCTAAAATCTTAAAAAGACAAAAATATACCCCCAAATTTCAAAACTCTACTATTTCATTTACATTGAAAACATGTATAAAGCCATTAATTCTTGGATAATAATAGCTGATATGTATTATGTATGACTAATGTTTGATACAAACGTGAGCCCTATGAGGTAGGTGACATTTTTTTTATACTCCATTTACAGATGGGGACACTGAGGCTCAGGGAGGTTCAGCTCTTTTCCAGAGTATGGAGCTGCTATGAGGCAGCTCTGAGGTCTGAGGAGCTGAATTTATACAATCAGTTTCAGATCAGCTTGCTGCAGAGCAAGGCAAAAAGGGAGGTAGTCCATCTCAGCCTGCAGACTCCTACCATGGTTGCCCATTTCTCATGGCCTCTCTGTTTCCTCAGGGTGCCCTGGTGATGGCAGAAATGAAACCTGCACAGGTGAGTAGAGAGATTCCTACTTTTCACCTACCCTACTTATCTCCTGGATGGATTTGGCACCCTAATATAAGGAAAGGTGGTATCCTGAGACCCTATTCTGTTCTTCTCCCTCTCTTATGTCTGAAGACTGTGTAATTCCACCAGGCTCAGCATCCTAAATTTGGTCCTGGGTTATATGGGGTGGTTCCATTTTTGACACTGATGTGGTAAGATGTGTCAGGGTGTCCTGGGCACAGAATTCAGAATGTTTCAATGCTTGGATATGAGACTGAGCTGTCATTTTCAGGGAACTGCAAGTCTCACATCTGGTAGGAATGGGGAGCAGAGAGGGAGTTGGCTAGAGGCACACAGATATCAGGAGTGGAATGACAGCCTGAGGTTCTGGGCCTACAATCTGAGGGTGTTGGGGTATAGGAAAGATTTGAAGCAGAAGAAGGTAGTGATACGGTCCGGATTTAAGAGACACCCCCTAATTGCAGAGTGGAGCACAGGCTGTGGAGGTGAAGGTAAAGGCCGAGAGACCTGGGAGGGTGTTCTTTAGTCAGTCCAGGTGGATGTTGGTGGTAGCAGGACAACAGTGGTGGCTGTGGAGGTGAGAGGAGTGATTGCCTTTGGGATGAATTTTGACCTAGAGCTGTCTACATTTTATGACATAAGAGTGTGGGAGCTAGGGAGGTGGGGCGAGAGAGCAATCAGGGAAGGCCCTGTGTTTTTTGTTGTTTAGAAGGGTAGGTGCTCCATCAGCTAGGATGTGGGAACTCAACATATGAGGAATCTTCAGAGAATGAGGAGTCAGTTTTTGTCCATGTCATGAATGTTCCAGAGACTCCTAGTGAAGGAGTTCAGTTTGGACACATCCACAACGTGTTACCTGTTGTGTGGACTGCAATGAAGCCTGTGGATCAAATTTAGGAGGTGGCATTTCTAGGTTATGGTGGCAGTGACATTCTGGGATAAGGGATGGGAATCAGGGAGCAGAGAACCAGGTCTTTCTATTGAAGCACCTGGATGGTGGTGGAGGAGTCAAGATAGATGAGGGAGCTGAGTGTTTATGGGAATGAGTATGTTGTAGATGGTGGGGTATAGGAGTGAGAAGGCTTCTGAGGAGAGAGTAGACATGATAGGGATGCTGAGGAGGAAAACGTGATGAGTTAGGAGAGTTGCCAAGCCTTGGCTAGGGTGGGGAAAGGGTGTAGGTGTAGGTGGGTCAGTGTCGCTGGGCTTTGAATGAAATTTCCATGGAGAGCAATTGTCCTCACTGCTTATGGGACAGAATGTGTAATGTAGAACCAAGAGATGACCAAGAGTATCTTGTGAAGTCCTCACATGGTTTGAGTGGCTGACTGTGAAGTGAGAAACCAGTAGGTGGGGAGACCTTCAAAGCAGGGCTTTGGGCTGTCCCTGGGATGAGGGACTTTGGTGTTCTGGGCAGGATGTGGGCTGAATTGGATGCTGGATGTATTTGCTATGCGCCACCTGGTTTCCATGTGCTGAGTAGCCTGTTTGGAGGTGAAGGAAATGCTTGTGATGTGGGCTGGGAGGTGTCTGTCGAAATGTAGTAGCGCAGAGTCCAGAGATGTGATAGAAGTGTCATCCAAAGAGTCATGTGCAGGCAGGAGGAGTGTGAGTGGATGGCCCCCTGGTCCCGGCATTGGGCGCTTAGGGAGAAGGATGAGTCCAAATTTGGTTTTCTGGGAGGCAAGATCTGAGGGACCCCCGGGAAACTGGTTGGAAATGTGGAGAGAAAAGTACCCATGCCACCAGGACCTGGTATCTCTTCCGCATGGGGAAGTTAGGGAGAGGGACTGAGGTCCTGGAGAGATATGTAGAGCAGTGATTGTGCCCGTGGGGTTTTAATTTATGGGTGTGAGAATGACAACAGGGGTAGGTCAATGACATTGAAAGAAGATATTTATTTCTCACTTATCCCCAAGGAGGAACCACACCACTTAACACAAGGCCACATGGCCACTGAAGCATCAGATTTGGTCAGGAGGCAGAAGACAGGAGTGAGGAAAAAGCTTGGGCCGTGGCTTCTGTTAAGGTTCTTGAGAGAAATACAAGGCAGGGCAGGGTGGCCAACTTAAACTTGGCTAGTTTGATTGATTCCAGCACACCTGAGGCACAGGGGCTGCCACTAGATGTGTGGTACCTGTCCCTGGGTTGGTCTAGGACAAAGGAAATATTGGCTTGGTCTGAGAAAGTTAGATAAGGAGGTGGTTCAGAGTATGGGTTCTGGATGGCAGGGGAGATGGAAACAAATTTGGCCGTTAGCCTGGCCCTGTATTTAATGGGTGACAAATAGATGAATAGAAAATCTAACATCTAAGTAAACATAATTGATAAAGTTGCTCATGTACTGAACAGTCCTAATTTTGGCAGGGCCGTGTGGTCTTTGAGGATGTGGCCATATATTTCTCCCAGGAGGAGTGGGGGCACCTGGATGAGGCTCAGAGATCACTGTACCGAGATGTGATGCTGGAGAACATGGCACTTTTGTCCTCGCTGGGTAAGGCCCTCACACCCACCCAGTGTCCCAGGTGGGCCTGTGTCTTTCCCCTTTTACCTAAGTGCGGCTCTGCCTTTCCCGAGGTGAGACCATGGGTGCTGCTGCTTCCTTTCCTGGCGCATGTGCTGTGGGAGCCAGGGCTGGGCTGTGTGCTGTGTACCCCTTTTCCTACCAGCCCCCTTCCCTGCTGGTCTGAGGCTGACAAGAAAGGGCTTAGAGTCAGAAATCTTGAAGTTGTCATGCAGATCCCACCAGCCTTGTGTCCCTGGTCTGGTTACTCTGTCCAAATGCATGTAACCTCCGTGTTCTAGGTTGTCCCCTTGCTCTTGCTGATATTGCTGGTAACTTTTATGTGCCAGGAATTTCAGGAACTGACCTGCTCACTACTTTTGGGGGCCATTGGATTGATTCTGCAGGACTCTTTTGTGAAGTTCTTGTGATTATAGGATGTGGGATGTCACAGGGTGGATTTCTCTGGGTATGTGCTGTTTACTCCCTTTCTCTGTATTTTCCCTAGGACTGGCCTCTTTTGTGTCCCAGACATTGTCAACTTGGGCAATGGGGAGGGCCCTGTGTACCTAATAGGGTGGGTATTACTTCAGTATTGGCAATAAAGTCTCAAAGGGACATGGCCCTGGTGCCTGGGAGTTGGGAAAAGATGTGATGTCAGAGCTGGGTTCAAATCACACTGGGTACCTGTCCTGTGCTCACCATTATTTGATAGCAGGGCCCCTGGCTACACCTCATTTCTAGTTTCCTTCCCCATTGTCATTTCTTGTATGATTTCTGGCCCCTGGCTGCTCCCACTCCCACCCCACAGCCCCCATTTCTGTGGCCACCACCGCTCACCTGTTCTCTTCCACTGTGCACTTTGCAGTGCCCTCCAAAGTGTGACCTGTACTTTAGCTGTCACAAGGTCTGCTTGTGTCCCTCTGTAGTCCTTGAACTCCAGCTCTCCTGTTAATATAGGATTTCTCTGAGTCTGGACACAACCTACACGCTGCTCACCAGTCACCAGCAGCCATGGCCATTTGCAGAGGGGAGAGCTGGAGACCTGCTTCTCCCTGCACTGCACCATTCCCCTGCGTCCTCACCCTTTGTCAGGAGTCCTGATCTTGGGCGCGTGTCACACCCAGCTCTGCGCAGCTCATCTTCCTCTCACTGGCCTCAGTGTCCATGCCTGTCAGCAATCCCGTGGCCTTATTTGTAGGTGTGTTTGACATGCCTTTGTGTTGGGGCTGCCTCCTGCCACCAGAGTTAACATGCACTTCACTAGCATTTTTCTGCTTTCAGGTTGTTGGCAGGGAGCCCAGGATATGAAGGCACATTCAGAGCAAGGTGTTTCTATAGGAATGTCACAAGTCATGACTCCAATGTCCCACGTATCTACCCAGAGGATCCAGCCCAGTGAGACATGTGACCCACTCTTGAAAGACATTTTGTACCTGGTTGAACACAGTGGAATACTTCCTGAACAAGAGATGTATATTTGTGAGGCAGAGCTTTTTCACCACCAGAAGCAGCAGATCAGAGAGAATCTTTCCAGAAAGGGGGACAATTGGAGACCTTCATTTGAAAAGAACCACAGAGTTCCCATGGGAGAGAGGACCTTCACATGCAGTGAGGGTTGGAAGGACTTGCCGGCCACCTCTGGCCTTCTCCAGCACCAGGCCTCTCAAAGTGGGTGGAAGCCTTTCAGGGACACAGAAGACAGGGAATGTTTTCAAACTGGACAAAATGATTACAAATGCAGTGAATGTGGGAAAGCCTTCAACTTCCAACATTTACTTATTGAACACCAGAAAATCCACACAAGAGAAAGGCCTTATGAGTGCAACAAATGTGGGAAACTCTTCAGATACGGTGCCAACTTCATGAAACATCAGACAGTTCACAGTGGTGAAAGGACTTATGAGTGCAGAGAGTGTGGCAAATCTTTTATGTACAACTATAGACTCATGAGACATAAGAAAGTTCACACTGGAGAAACGCCTTATGAATGTGACATATGTGGGAAATTCTTTAGGTACAGCTCTACATTAGTTAGACATCAGAGAGTTCACACTGGAGAAAGGCCTTATGAGTGCAGAGAATGTGGGAAAGCCTTTAGCCACAAACATATACTCGATGAGCACCAGAAAATTCACAGTGGAGAAAGACCTTACGAGTGCAATGAATGCCAGAAAGCCTTCATTAGAAAGTCTCACCTGGTTCATCACCAGAAAATCCACAATGAAGAGAGGCTTGTGTGCTCCACGAATGTGGGAAATTCTTCAGGTAAAACTCCAGCCCCATTAAATAACAGAGATTTCACAATGGAGAAAATTTGCCATTGACCACTTTAATTGGATATTTCAGCAATGCTATGTAAACTCATATTTTTATGCAACTTATCTCTAGAAATTATCGTGTAAAAGCAAAACTCTGTAGCTGTTAAATGACAACTCTTCCTCCCCCTTCTTTCCCGTTCTTGGCAACTACATTTCTACACTGTGTATCTATGAATTTGACACTGATTAGTACCTCATATAAGTGGATTCATTCAGTATTTGTCTTTTTGAGATTGGCTTATTAGGATAATGTCCTCAAGATTCATTCATGTTCTAGCACATATCAAAATTTCCTTTTTTAGGTAAAAATAATTTTCTGTTGTATGTATATACCACATTTCTTTTTCCATTCATCTGTCAATGGATGCTTAGATTACTTCCACTTTTTAGCTATTTGGAATAATGCTGCTATGAAGATGTGTGTATAGATACCTATTCAAGACCCTGCTTTCAATTCTTTTTGGGTATATACCCAGAAAAGGAGATGCTGGATCATATAGTATTTCTATTTTTGACCTTTTGAGGAACTGTTTTCCATCATACTTGCACCATTTTACATTCTCACCAACAGTGCACAAGGGTTGCAGTCTATATACTTTTTCATCAACATTGTTCATTTCCTCATTCTGATTTGTTCTGTTTTGCTTTGGATAACAGCTGTCTTATTGTGTGAGAGGTGAAATCTCACTGTGCTTTTCATTTTCATCTGGCTAATGATTAATGATGTTGAGCATCTTTTCATGTGCTTATTAGGCATTTGTATATCTGGAGGAATACCTATTAAAGTCTTTAAAAATTTTTTTTTAATGGAATTACTTGCTTTTTGTTGAGTTGTAGGAATTCTTTATATATTCTGGATGTTAACCCCTTTACAAATGTATGATTTTTAAAAATTATCTCCCAGTCCATTAGGTATCTTTTTGCTCTGTAGATTGTGTCCTTTGATGAAATTTTAATGTACAGGTGACCCTGTGTATCTGTGGGTTCCATATCTGTGGATTGAACTAACTATGGATGAAAAATATTTGGGAAATTTGGGTATGTACCTAAAAGAAAAAAAAAACCTCAGGAAAAAAGCATGTTTGCATCTGTAGCATGTTTGCATTTGTATGGAGCATGTACAGACTTTTTTTTCCCTTTTCATTCCCTAAACAATACAGTATAACAACTCTTTACATATCATCTACATTGTATCAGGTGTTGTAATCTAGAGATGATTTAAAGTATATGGGAAGATGTGTGCAGATTATGTGCAATTACTACATCTTGTTATATGATGGACATGAGTGTTATATAATGTACCAGAGCATCAGCAGATTTTTGTATCCATAGGGATTCCTAGAACCAATCCGCCTAGAACCCATCCCCTACAGATACCAAAAGATAACTGTCATCCATTTATCTATACTTACCTCTTGTTACCTGTTTTTGTTTTTTGGTTTGTTTGTGTGTGTGTATGTGTGTGTGTGTGTGTTTGTTTTTAAGACAGAGTCTCACTGTGTTGCCTGGCCAGAGTGCAGTGGCATCATCATAGCTCACTGCAGCCACCAACTGCTGGGCTCAAGTGATCCTCCTGCACCAGCCTTCTGAGTAGCTGGGACTGCAAGCATTACCACACCTGGCTAATTATTCTATTTTTGTCTCTTTTTCAAGCTAGTCTGGAACTCCTGGCTTCAAGCAATCCTCCCACCTCAACCTCCCAAAGCACTAGGGTTACAGATGTGGCCACCACGCCTGACCAGTTACTTGTGTTTTGGATATTATATCTAAGAAATTGTTGTCAAATCCAGTATCATGAAACGTTTTCCGTGTTTTATTCTAAGGGTTTTATGTTAATATTTGTAGGTCTTACAGTTAGGTCATTGATCCATTTGATTTCATTTTTGATACAGTGTAAGGCAGCGGTGGTCTTCTAGGTCCTTCAGTGTGGCCTTTTCACTGAATCCAAATTTTACAGAACAAGTCCTTTTATTAATACATGTTTTGTTTGTCTTTTATATTTTTATTTTTAAAATGAATATATTTAAAGTACCAAAGAATAAAATAAGTTTCAATGAAACAGTCCTCCCAGATTGACCAGCACAATTAGAACATTAGTAACCCATAAAGGGCTAAATTGATGGCTGCTATATCATGATTTAGTTCTAACTTCTCCCACTTGACTGGTGCCACTACTGCACAAGGCTGGTTGGTGAGGGTTTATGGGGAATTGAGTACTCCAGTCTGTTATCAGATTTTGACTACAGTGCATTGTGTTTCCGTTTGGAGTGGAATTTGTGAATAGTGGCAGAGCTCAACAGTATTTTTTAATTTTGTCCGCTTAACAGCCCGTCATGTCAAAAAAGACCAAGAGAACACCGAAGGAAGAAAACAGATTTCTTAATTAGGATTGGGAATTGCAGTATTATCTTGTTTCTGCTAAGGATAAGATGATTCGCTTGCTTTGTGATACTGCAGTATCAACATTAAAGAAATTCAGTGCTCATCAGCATTGTAACTCTCATAAGGACCAAATATTTTAAATTGGAGGGGCGAGAAAGGTTGTATTGCTGAAATCTAAAGATGAAAAGCAAAAGCAAAGACAATTCTTTCAAGCAGCAATAAGACCTGGAAAAAATGCCACTGAAGCAACTTATAAAGTAGCTTATATACTTGGGGGAAAAAACAGAAGCCATCCAGTGATGAAAAAATTGTGAAAGACTGAATTGTAGAAGTTGTAGGATGCTTAGACCCTTATAATGTTTCAAAGTTCAAACAGCTGCCTCTTTCAAGGAGAACCATAACTGATTGGCAGCATGAATTAGCCTTCAACTTAACAACTTCATGCAATACTCCAAAAGGAAAATATGTGTTAATCACTTTGGATGAATCAACTGATACTACTGACTTTGTGCAAGTTTCATACTTCATTTGGGTCATAACAGAAGATTTTCTTTTTATGAAGAGTGCCTGAGGCACTCTTGTGACACAGGGAAGAGATATCTTCAATAACTTTTAAGATAAATGTCATGAAGATGGACTGAATTTGGCAAATTTAATGAGTGTATGTACAGACGGTGCACCTTCCATGACAGGAAAACATGAAGGGTTTATTGCAGAGATAAAAAATGTATTAACGGATCCAGATACTCACTTCTTTTCATTGTATGTTGCATCAGCAAAATCTCTGTGCTAAAGCTACTATTTTAAGTGACACTTTGCAACAAATTATAAGTATTATTAACTATATTCATGCAAATGCAACACGGTATTGTCAGTTCGTAACATGCTGAAGTTGAACAATGAGGTATTCAGTGTGGATTTGCCGTATCAATTTAAAGTACATTGGCTATCGCAGGGACAGGTGTTAGCCAAAATTTTATCTCTGTGAGAACAGATAGTTAAATTTTATGAAGAACAGGATCAGCAATGTGAATTATTGAAAGAAGATTTCTATAGGAATGCAGCATTTCTATGTGATATCTTGTAAAATCAAAATGACTTGAATATTTGCAAGGTAAAACTAAGCCTATATATGATATGTTGCAAAAAATCCAAGCATTTTGGAAAAAAGCTATCTTTTTTCAAAAACACTTCTTCTTCAAAAGGAAATTTCAGATAAACATTTTCCCCAATTAGCAAAGGTCATTGATGAGCAGGATGATATATGCAACTTGAGTACGCAGCTGTTATCGACCTATTAATCGGAGAATACAATGAAAGTTTCACTGACTTTGAGAATCATGACATGACACTCTAATTAACATTTCAGCCTCACCTAGTTGATATTCCAAGGCACCTAAAGAACTAGAGATGGAATTGATAGAACCTCAGAAGATGACATTTTAAAGTCATTGTTTGATGCTAAGAAAGATGGAATTGAAATATGGAAAAATGCAGCAGAATACTCACGCCTTTGCTACATGCCTGAAAAACGCTTTCTTGCTTTTCAACCACTTATTGCTGTCAATCTGCATTCTCCTACCTCACCCACATCAAGATGCCCTTAAGGTCACAAATGATTGATGCCCATCTAGAGGATCAACTGCAACTGTGGACCTCCACGCTGCAGCCAAATATTCAAATGCTTTCCAGCAAAAAGCAGACACAACAAAGTCATTAAAAGGTTAGTTAACTTAAAAGTTAACAAATAGTTTCCATTTTTTGAAATTATTAAGTACATAGTAGTTAGGTTTTTACAAAATAATGTACATTTTAAAGTATATCTAATTGAAGTTCCTTGAATGTGGCCTGATTTGCTTATAGCTAAATCAATGCAACTTCCAACATGCAAAGGTTCTCCACCCCTGACTTACACAAAGCTCGCTCCAAATAGGAGAGGCAGAGGAGAAGGAGGAGAAAATGAAAGAGCCAGAGCGGGGGGGAAAGAATGGGGATGAGAGAGGCAGCAACAGGAGGTTGGGAAGAGAGCGCCAACACCCCCAGCCCCAGCATTGGCCACAGTGACCCTCACAGTTGCGCTTGTCCCTGAGGATGGGCCAGGCCCCCTGAAATGAGAGCCTCAGAGTTTGCGCCACCGTGGCTGCGGCTC
Organism: Cheirogaleus major; assembly: GCA_963574435.1. Taxonomy (NCBI): domain Eukaryota; kingdom Metazoa; phylum Chordata; class Mammalia; order Primates; family Cheirogaleidae; genus Cheirogaleus; species Cheirogaleus major. The sequence goes on from CAUYPO010042867.1 coordinate 10,436, forward strand.
CGCTGAGCCTGCGGCCCTCGCTGTGGACCGTGCTTCTGCTGGCCTGTCTGGCCGCAGCCCCGGGCACCCCGGTGGGGCTGACACGATGGCACCTGCCGGGTACCGTCTGCCGACACACCAGGCGCTGCTGGACACCGCTGCCCTGCCGCAAGCCTGGGGCTCCTGGTCGCCTGTCAGGCCAGCCCAGCTCCCTGCGGGGGTCTCCCTGGGAGGCTGTAACGCCATTCCCCTGGCCACTCCGGCCTTAGCGCTGGGCTTTGGTGTTGTCTGTGCCCAACGCTGTGCCTGCCCTTCTGCCCAGGGGAGGCCCCCGGTCAACACCTGTGAGAGCCGAGGGCTGTGCTGAGGACAGCAGCGGACACTACCGCCAGCCACGTGTTGCATGGTGTGGGCGCATCCATCCTCCCTGTCCTTTGGCCTTCATCCTCGCCCCCCCTAGCCTTGATTCTGGCGGCCGTGGGCAAGCTGTCTTCCGCCATGTGCCGCTTCCAGGCACTGTCCACCTGCAGCTCACACCTGGCCGTGGGCCTCTTCTGCAGGGTGAGCGCCCTGTGCCTGCCCGCGCGCCTCCAGCGCCCTCCCCGCCAAGCACCACGCACTGGGGGCTGTTTTCCGCTCTGTGATCCCCCGTCCTAAACCCACCCATCTATATAGCTTTGGAAACCGCGAGGTCCGCGGAAGCCCGCTGTGCACTTGGCCGGCTCCAGGGCGCCCTGGGTTGGGCTGGACCCAGGAGCTGGAGGCGGAGCTGGCAGCTCCCTCCTGCTGCGATGCGCTCGTGGCCCGTCCCTGGCGCTCCCTGTCTCGAAGCTCTGCGGCAAGCCTTTTGTACGCTGTAGCTCAGGGTCTGCCAACACTTTTTATAAAGGCCCAGACCGCAAATGTTTTCGGTTTTGCCAGTTACAGGGTGTGCGTTGCAGCTACTTAACTTCTGCCCTTCGGGGTGAGGGCAGCCACTGGCAGCGCCTAAGCAAATGTGCCTGGCTGTGTTCCAGTAAAACTTCGTCTGTGGACACCAGAATTTGAATTTTATAAAATGCTTATGTGTCACAAAATAGCATTCTTTTGATTTTTTCCTAATCATTTAAAAATGTAAACATCATTTTTAGCTTGTGGGCTATAGTTTGCCAATGCCTGATATAGGGTGAAGACTGACCTGGTAGGATTGTTGTCAGGATTAAATAAATAAGGTATGTCAGACACGGACTTTTATGGGTTTTGGGCCTCCATCTAACGTAGGACATTCGTTTTTCATTGTCACCCAGGTATAAGGTGTTGGCAGGGCTGTGCTCCTTTTTGGAGGGTCAGGGGGAAGATACGTTTCCTCACCTTTTCAGACTTCTAGAGCCCGCCCATGTTCCTTGCCTCATGCCCTTCTTCCTCCTCAAAGCCAGCCAAGGCAGGTTGAGTCTTTCTCACGTTGTATTTCCTGACCTCTCTTGCCCCCTTCCTCCATTTTTTTTTATTTATGTGTTTTTTTGAGACAGAGTCTCACTCTTTTGCCCTGTCTAGAATGCCGTGGCGTCAGCCTAGCTCACAGCAACTTCAAACTCCTGGGCTCAAGTGATCCTTCTGCCTCAGCCTCCAGAGTAGCTGGGACTACAGGCATGTGCCACCATGCCCGGCTAATTTTTTATATATATTTTTAGTTGGCCAATTAATTTCTTTCTATTTTTAGCAGAGACGGAGTCTCTCTCTTGCTCAGGCTGGTTTTGAACTCCTGACCTTGAGCAATCCACCCGCCTCGGCTTCCCAAAGTGCTAGGATTACAGGCGTGAGGCACCGCGCCCAGCCTCTTCCATTTTCAAGGACTGTTGTGATTCCATCAAGTCCATCTAGGTAACTCAGAATAATCTCCACATCTCAATGTCCTTAATTTAATCACCTACAAAGCTCCTTTTGCCACATAAGGTAACATATTGTAGGGCCCAAGGCCCTTGGCTGCCTCAAGGTTCCCTGAAAAATCACTGACATGTGGCAGACTGATTAACAGAAGGGTACAAATTTATTTAATGTGTATACATGGGAGCCTCCTTCAGAAACAAGACCCAAATATACAGAGAAAATTGTCCATTTTTATGCTTACGTTTAGTAAAGTATAGATGGCAGTATAGAAATATGATTGGACAAAAAGGGTGTGCTCTCATGCTAACTGACTGAGTGGGAAACCCAGCCCACCTGTCTGTCCAGATTCCTCTTGGCCTATCTGAGCAGCGTCCTTCCTTCTGGGTGTGGGGCGGGGCCCTATCTGGAATGGGAGTCTCACGACCTGCAGTCAAACAAGGCAGGTCAGATAATTTATCACCAGCTTTTACACAGAATAGTTTAGCTTTTGTGGCTGGCTTTGGGAAAAGGGTTCTGGTTTCTATGACTCGCTTTGGGGAAGAGGGAGTCCAGTGTCTCTGGCTGCCTTGGGGAAGGATGGGAGTGAGAGGCAGGAGGGGAGGAGGAAGTCAGAGAAGAACTTTTGCTTCTGAGGCTGCATTTGAGGCCCTTATTTTGGGATACTGTTTTCTGAGCCCCAATAATATTCTCAGGTTGTGGGTATTAGGATACGGACATCTTTGGAGGGGGCATTGTTCTTCCTACATACCTGCCAACTTCATGGCCTTAAAGTGAGATCAACCCTGAAGAAATCTGAGCTGAGCAGTATAAAGGAACAGTTTCCTGTTAATATTGCTTGAGCACCTGGACCCAGCCACACTTCAAGCTAGACTTATGCCTGGGCTGCCTGTTTGTTTTAGGAAAATCCCAGGATAATATAGAAAAACTACCCCTCAAACTGAGAGGGAGTCAAGAGACCAAAGAACAACTCAGACAAGTCCAGCTTGATGAGTTAGGGAGTTTATTAGAGGTTACTTACAAGGGCACTTGCCCCTGGGCGACACAGGAATTTCTCCCACGGGAGCTTCTTGCTAGCAAAATCTCCACATCTGCCCACCCTGTGGTGTTGCTTTAAAGCCCTTCCCAATGATTTAGGTAAAGTTTTTACATTGTATCTTAGCTTGTTTGCAGTGAAACAAATCACACGGGCACAGTACTATCATGATATGCTGTCATGCAACCCATGGTATGCTACAAAATATACTTGCATGGATACATAAAGATATTTGTACACAATTTTTTATTTTAGAATTGTTCAAAATGGCAAAAATTGGCCAGGCACGGTGGCTCACGCCTGTAATCCTAGCACTTTGGGAGGCCGAGGCAGGTGGATCGTTTGAGCTCAGGAGTTCAAGACCAGCCTGAGCAAGAGCGAGACCCCATCTCTGCCAAAAATAGAAAGAAGTTATTTGGACAGCTAAAAATATATAGAAAAAATTAGCTGGGCATGGTGGCACATGCCTGTAGTCCCAGCTACTCGGGAGGCTGAGGCAGAAGGATCGCTTGAGCCCAGGAGTTTGAGGTTGTTGTGAGCTAGGCTGACGCCATGGCACTCACTCTAGCCCAGGCAACAGAGTGAGACTCTGCCTCAAAACAAAACAAAACAAAACAAAACAAAAAACAACAAAATGGCAAAAATGTGAGGCAACCTAAATTTATATCGTTAGGGCTGGTAAAATAAATTATTGTGTATAGCATATAATAGAATAGTATATAACTTTAAAATGATGAGGGAGCTTTATATAGAGCTTCATATAGCTTTCTATACTGATATAGAAAGATGATATAGAATTAAATAAAAAAATTATAAATGATATGAATAGTATGACCTTATTTTTGAAAAACCAAAGAATATATATGTACGAAAGATTTCTGAAAACATATACAATAGCTGTTTAACTCTGGATAGCTGATTTGAAATGAGAAAGGGAATATTTATGTCCATAATATTCAAACTTCTTTTAAAAGCAAGTATTTGTTTCATAATTGCAACAATTAAAATAAAAGCTTTCTCCAAGTATGTTGACACCTCCCTGATTTTTATATTGGTAGAAAACTCATGCCAAACTCTCAACTACTAATGCACGTATATATCATTTAAATTAAACACAAATTTAAAAGAAACATTTTCATGCAGGTAGTATCTGATACAGCCAGGATTCTAACCTGAATCTCCCTCTAAAGCCCTCACTCTCATGGTCACCTGGCTTGTATATGGTTTGCCCTGTGAATACCCTTTTCTTTGATCTAACTTGCTACGTTGTGACTCTCTGGACAGAAACAGCCACCACCATTCCCCTCACCACAGCTCGTCAGTCACTAGAAGACATTCTCATGTCCATGGACTCCAGTTAGGTCTAGGTCTAGCCCAAGATGTCCAACTAACCCCAGGAAGCATTGAACAAAAGGAGGTTGAGATGGCAAAAGAATTGAAAGCAGAATCTCAGGGATATCTGGGTCGACCTTTGTTTATAACAGCAATATTCACAGTAGCCAAAAGATGAAGGCAACTCAAGCGTCCATTGACATATGACCAGGCAAGCATAATGTAGTACATTTACAGAATCAAATATTACTCAGCCTTAAAAATGAAGGAAATTCTGACATTTGCTACAACATGGATGAAACTTGAGGAAATTATGCTAATGAAATAAGCCAGCCACAAAAACACAAATACTGTAGGATTCCACCTATATGAAGTAATGAGAGTAGTCAAATTCCCTGACACAGAAAGCAGAATGCTGATTTACAGGGGCTGGGAGGAGGGAAATGGGGAGTAATTGTTTAGTGGGTGCAAAGCTCCAGTTTTACAAGATGAAGAGATTTCTGGAGGTGGATGGTGGTGATGGCTGCAGAATATGAATGCACTAATGCCACCGAACTGTGCCCTTAAAGTGATTAAGATCATAAATTTTATGTTATGTGTACTTTACCATATATTTTTAAAATCCAGAAAGCAAAAGGGGAGAGAATTAGTATCAGTGATGAAGGAGGCTAATGATAGCTTCTCCAAGTAACTCAGGCTCCAAGGGTGAGTTCTATTTCTCCAGGAGGAAAGGGAAGGGGGAGTCAGAACCAAGACACCAAAGCGTGAGAGTGAATGAGGTGGGCCACCCATAATGACAAGTCTGCAACAGTGGGGAATCATAGGCAATGAGGCAGAAAATCTAGCTTGGGTCTGTATTGTACGGGCCATACTGAGAAACGCTGAAGTCATGTAGAAGACAACAAGGAGAGTCTTTATTTTAAAATCTTGTGAATGACATAGTATATGCCTGTACATATGGAGTGTTTCTTGACTTGTGCTGGATGAAGGTGACCTTAGACACCTTCCTGAACATCCAGTGTAGTTATTGCATCCTCCAAAAGGTCTCCTGTAAGCCCCTAGTCTAGACTGACCTTTCTCTCTCTCTCTCTCTCATCTATTTCCTTATTTGCCTTTACCACAGACAGCAAAAGCAAGAGCAACATATGACTTATTTTTATGTTCCCAGCACACACATAACACATTCTAGCTCACAACAGGGTACCAACTCATGCTTATCAATATGGTCTAAATATGAATTCCAAATTAGGAGTGCTTTTACTCTCTTCCCTCAAGCCCAATAGAGATTCAGAAAAACATCCTTCCTACCTGTTGTTTAATTCCACAGAGATTAGAGGAGGTCTCAGAGATCCTAAGCTTTGGTTTAAGCTGGCCTCTCTGCTTGCCTACCTGCTGTGAGGATGGAAGCGACTTGGCAGAGCCCAGACAACACCCAGTTCAGAACACATGGTGGGTAGAGGCGTGAGGAGGGTCTGGGGAGGTCTCTGCACTCAGGAACAAGGAAAGCTCTGCTCAGGCTGGCATTTGCTCAAGGAGATGCCCTTGTCTTCTGACTGTTGGAACTTCTGACTCCATTTCTGAAAATTCTACCCCTGAATTCTACCCCTCAGACCATCTAGCCACTGATCAGAAATCCCAAGAAAGGAAGCAGGCAACTGGTGTCCATTCTGACAGCTCATCTTACTTGAGCTATTCAGGTAAGATAACTGCAAGGTCCAGTTGGGGGAGGGGAGGGAAGGTCCAGGCGAGAAGGAAGGAATTGGCATTTACACACATTCACTCTGTCAGGCTTTGAGTGCTTTCCCAGCATGATCTCCACTAATCCTCCTGAAAATTCTATGATGTTATATATGCGGTTCTTAGTTTACAGGTGGAGAAACTGAAGATCAGTAAGAGTAAGTTAAAAAAAATGTTTGGTTTCATACAATTAAGCAGTAGAGCATTTGGACTTTGAGTCCAGGTTCATGCAGTTCAAAATCCTGAATTCTTTCTACCATACCAAGATTTCTCTCACGGATGATTGAAAAAGAATGTCTGGATTGGGAGCTGAAAATCTGACTTGGCATTTCCAACTAGCCAGGTGACTTTGGCCAAAGTGAAATCTCACCCCCATTCCTTCTTCCTGGATTGCGTGTCCCTCTGCCCATCTTCTAGCTTGCAGAGTTCTACTAGTCTTTCAAGGCTCAGTTAAAATATCAGGTCCTATAGGTTTTCCCATTTCTTCCTTTTGGAAGTGACTACTCCTTCCTCACCACTATACTCTGCCTTGCTGCTTGTTATTTATATGACTGCCTTCTCTTGGAATAGATTGGATTAATATACCAGCACTGGAATCTAGTCTGGAGATTAGGCAAGTGGATATCTTCATTGTATGGATCCAAATATGTGCAACTTCTTTCACAAAGAGAGGCAGAAAAGTCTAGAAGAATGATAACTGGCTTCAGAATCAGATAGACTAGGGTTTGACTGCTGGATTTGTCACTTACCAGCTGTGTGACCATGGAAAATTCCCTCTCTTCTCTGAGCTTTAATTCCTCTTCTGCAAAATGCAGACAACGATACTTCACTCAGAGAATGGTTTACAATTCACAATGACATAATATATGTATCATAAAGACGATATCTATATTTGAATGGTGTATTATTCAATAATAAGATATAATAGTTATTATTTACCATGTACCGGAAATTTGGCATATGGAAATTCTATGAGATAGGTACTAAAATAATACCCAATTTCTGTATAAGAAAACTGAGGGTCTGTGAGAACATGCAGCTTGTTCAGAGTCTCACAGCTATTAAGTGGAAAATCTAATATTCAAGGCTAAGTCTGACTCTTGTTTAGTGGTGGGAGAGTTATATAATTTGAAGTGATGATAACTAAATCCATTTTTTTCAGAAGAGGCTATTGACAGTCAGACAGGTGAGGTAACTTCTCCAAGTTTAGCCAACAAGAAAGCAGCAGATAGAAAGCTCCCCTCCGGGCAGACCAAGCCCTATTCATCTCCACAACTCCCCTGTGCCTGGCACAGTGTACAGTACATTGCTGATGTTTGAAAAAAGTCTATAGGATGAAACAAAAACCCTAATCCTTAAGTACTCTGATTCTGGAGTGAAGAATTCCAAAGTGACTTTTGAAACTAAATGTATTGGTTCTTATGTAAAATACATAATACAAAAAACAAAACATAAAAAAAACCTCTTGGCATCTAATGTGACTGGTTGTGAGTTTTGAGTCATGGAAAGCTTCATGGCAGAAGTGAGTCTGTAGCATTCTACATCAAGAGAAGGACTATGCACAGAAGCAGAAACAGGGAGAAAGTGGAATACAGAAGATGAAAGTCTCACGATGGCAGGAAAAGACAAAGAGAAGAGAGCAGTTGAAAAGTTTTTTTATTTAAAGCCTTAGTTCTAAGTTCTTGTTTTTTTTTTTTTACTTTTTTAAAAAATTTAGGAGGTACAAGTGTTTTGTAACATGGATGAATTGTATCATGTTGAAGTCAGGACTTCCTTGTTTAGAACCAAGGAGAGCAGGGTGGGTGGAGGGGGTGGGTAAATTCATAACTAATGGGTGCAGAGTGCGCTGTCTGGGGGATGGGCACGCTTGTAGCTCTGGCTTGGGCGATATAAGGAGATATATGTGACCAAAATGTTTGTACCCCCATAATATTCTGAAATTTAGAAAAAGAAGATAAATAAATAAATTAAAAAAAAAAAAAAAAAAAGAACCAAGGAGAGCACCACTGAAGCTGCTTGGCTGGAGGGTGGTGTTCAGGACCACAGACAGCTCCTGCAGAGGAAGGCTTATTCTCAGGGCAGACCGGAGATGCTGGTTTCAGCACTTGGGACAGTTCCAACCTCTCTTGGAATGAAAGGAACAGATCAGTTGAGCATTAGATATATTAACCTTATTGCTTCATTTAATCTTCAATGAGGTTTGATTTATTATCAAGGGAATGAGACCCAGAGCAGTGAATTAACCAAGTGAATATGACTTCAGAATGCAATCTTCATTTGTAAACCAGACTGAATAGAATACCACCAGCTCCGTGGTGTGCTCCGGGGCTTGAGCAAATGAATACCTTCTACTTTCTAAAGCTTTGATTCCTCATTGGCAAAATGGGCTGGGGAAGCATACTGCACAGGATCACTGGGATGACGAAATAGGATCCTACCTATAGAATTTTTGTCTAGGATCCCAAGTTGCTATAGCTCCAGCCACTTCACATCTAGTATTTTAGGAAACTTTGATCCATTCTAATGAGATAATCATAACATCAGACACAATGCTTACATCTATGTAGATATTTTCAATTTCCACCTATATAAAATTAGAACATCAAACTGAGTGCCTTCCAGCCTCTAATATTCCCTTCTTAAAATGGAAACATAATTTTATTTTCCTCTTTGGCCAATGTGTTTAAAAGAAAATGAGACTTTCACCCCAAGTTCCCAAGAGTAAGGAAGAAAATCCAGGGCTCTGAAACCAGGCAGAACTGGGAAGTGGAGTCTGTGCTCTGCCACTTCCTGCTGGGGGGTTTGGGAAACTGACTCCCTAGTTTGTACCTCTGTAATACAGGAACATTGAAAATTTCCTCTCAGTGTTGTGGTGGGGATAAGGCATGAATATGAGTACACAACACTTGACACAACATGTGGCATTTGGAAAATGCTGAGAAAAGGGGAGCATTGTTATTTCCTTTCTTCCCTTTGACACTCAGAATGCAGAATTCATCTGTGAGCCAACAGGGGCTCAGCAAGGTTAAGTGATTTGCTCAAAGGCCTCTTAGAGAGGAAGTGGCATGTCTAGGATTCAGTGATGTGTCTGTTTTACTTTGAAGACAACCCCTGTAAAAGGCAGAAGGCAAGCTGGCATAGAATAAACATGAACCATGTTGTTTATTGGGGACAGATGCAGCTGCTGGGCTGTATAGGGACCACTTTGTGGAAGAGACAAGGCTTCAGGGGCCGCTCACCCAGGACAAGGGCACCTGCCTGGGCACTGGCAGTCTCAGGGCCAATGCAAACT
>CAUYPO010042868.1:0-13353 GCA_963574435.1 Cheirogaleus major
TATTCCTGGATACAGCTGGAACACATTCTACTAAGTGAAGTATCTCAAGAATGGAAAAACAAGCACCACATGTACTCACCAGCAAATTGGTATTAACGGATCAACACCTAAGTGGACATGTAGGAATAACATTTGTTGGGTGTTGGGCGGGTGGGAGGGGGGAGGTGGGGATGGGTATATACAAACATAATGAGTGAGATGTGCAACATATGGGGTATGGTCATGCTTGAGGCTCTGCCTCGAGGGGGGAGGGGGGCATGGGCAATATACATAACCGTAATATTTGTACCCCCATAATATGCTGAAATAAAAAAAAATAATATGCTGAAATAAAAAAATGCTAAAAAAAATAAATAAAAATAACCTCATTTTAACCTGATTGCCTTTGAAATAACCCTATCTCCAAATAATGCCACATTTAGATTTCATCATAAAAATTTTTGAAGGGCACAATTGAACTCATAATAGTATCAAAGGCAAGTGGCAGATCTATATGTATGCCATTACCCATGTATATTTCAATATATATATATTTTATAGCACATGTATCTTTCCAAAATCCTGAAATCAGCATTTAAATTATACACATTACATTGTTAATTGTGTTTACTTCTGAGTAGGGGGCTGAATTTTTGGAGAATTATTTTTAAAAGGAAGAACTGTGATTTAAATGTAGTTTTGTAATTTTTTGCAACAAGAATATATGCACTATTTACTTTGTAAATAAAATGTTGCAATAAGCCTAACAACAGGAAGAGTAGGTTTGTATTCAGATAAAGTAATGCTAAGCTGATAGAACGGAAAGATTCCGAAATTTAAATGGCTTAACACAACAAGTTTGTTTTTATGTACGTAAATTCTGATTTCAGCTGGCAGGATGTTATGAATTGAATTTGTGCTCCCCTCCTCCCAAATTCATGTATTCAAGTCCTATCATTCAGTACCTCAATTGTGACTGTATTTGGAGATTGTATCTTTAAAGAGGTAATTAAGATAAAATGAGATCGTGTAGGTGGGATCTTATTCAATATGACCAGTGTCCTTATGAGAAGAAGTTAGGACATAGACACACACACAGTCAGAGAGACAACCATGTAAGAATTCAGTGAAAAGATGGCCATCTTCAAGCCAAGGAGAGAAGCTGCAGAAGAAATTAAACCTGCCAACATCTTGATCTTGGACTTTCAGCCCCCACAATGTGAGAAAATAAATTTCTGTTGTTTAAGCCATCCAGTCTACTGCATTTTGCTATGGCATAGTAAACTAACACACAGTGGATCTCAGTTCTTAGTTGACCCAAGGATCCAGACTGCTTCCATTGTAGCTCCACATCTTAACACAGAGTTGCCATGTGTACTGCTAAATAGAAGAGAAAGCATGGGAATGGTGCACTGGCTTCTTCCCAACTACAAATGGACCACCCCAGTAGGAGAGGTCGATAAGATGGGGATGGGTACTTGTAGCCTCTACCATAAGCTATTTACATAGTAAGTGCTCAATAAAAAGCAACTATTATAACTTTTATGACAATAACTCTCTTCAGTTCTTAGAAAAATTTCTGAGAAAAGCAATATTGCCTTGAAAGATTCCACCTTTTTTCTAATGCTTACTATGTAACTGGAAGTTTTAAATACAGGATCCCGCCTAGTTTTGAAACAATCCTATAATCTTGACATGGAGAGTTCAACCTTTTTCACTTAATAGCACTTTCTGGCACTGTCCTTTTAATAACTCATATAGTCTCTTTAGACTGAGAATTTTTTCATTCCTTTTGATGTATGATAAATATCTTATCATGTGAGCCTCTGTTACTTTTCACATGACTGGACATTCATGAAGACCTGTACAGCTGCCTTTGGAACACTGTAAACCAAGATTTGTCTGTGGGACAGGTACACGATGAGAGGCAGTAGAAGGATGCTTAACTAGTTATTTTCATCAGAGCTAGCATGTCTACCAAGGAATGGTTGTTCTCCTTCTAAAAGAACTTCAGGGTTTTTATTATTGTCATTTTGGAAATTTATTCTCTTGTAGGTATTTATTTACACATTGATTTATATGGTATTTTCTTATCTACAAAGCTTATGAGGGAAGCTTTGGTTTCTGACCATGTGGAAAAGCTCATTCCTCTGTGTATATGTTCAGGGGCCAATTTCAAACAATATATCTCATTAAAGTGCTACTAAAAATATCAGGATGATTTAAAAAGAAAAGATCTGTGACTTTGGGTTTACACACCCTAAAGCAATATAATACATGCCCAACCACATTCTACTTGCCAGCCTATTTGGAAAACGATTTGAGAGTGTGTTGAAGATGCTTAGAAAAAGTGATCAAATGTGTTGAAGATGCCCAGGAAAGGTCTCTAAATGTCACTGTCAAATGAAAATTTAAAATGAATGGGCTATTGCTATAACAAAGGATCCAGGATGAGAGATGTCTGCTGGGAATAGAAATACTCTATGTCAGAAGAAGGGCAGGTGATTATAGGCTGTTCCACAGGGAGAACAGAATAGCCTTCAAAGGAGGAAGCCACTGTGATGAGCTGGTCAGCAGGCCAGGTTCCAGAGGTAGATAAAAGAGCACACAGGGACAGACCAGGAGAAGGGTGCTATAATGCTGGAAAGTGCTGGGGCTGGACAAAACTGCTTGCACGTGGACAGAGTAAACTCTCAAAGAATCTATGGATCAGGACAGGAGGACTTTGCATAAATAAAGCCCACAGACAATCCCTGAATTATATTTTATTCTCATTGTCACCTTCCTTCTTTAGGTCTAATTGAGTACCTTGGCCAAAGAGATCATCATTATGTCACCTGAGAGACATTAAAAAAATGAGAAGAGCAACGAATTAACAGGCAGAAGGCTTGCCTCAGGCTGGGAAGAACTGGGGACAGTGTGGGCCTAGATGACTTCAGGCCAGTGGTCAAGTTCCAGCCCTGTCACTTACTAGCCACGTGATCTCAGGGAAATTACCAAGCACTTTAAGCCTCAGGTTCTTCATTTGTAAAATGGGTTTGAAAAATCCTGTCATGTAGGACTGCTAGAATGGATATAATGTAATTAAAGTACCTGGTACAGTGCCTATCTTACAGTGGAACTTTAACAAATGAAAATTGTTTCCAATGATTTTAACCCCAGACCATTCCACCCTCTCCTCTGGAAAATTGAGCTCTTGATTTTGTTATTCAGAACATCTCAGAGAATATGTAGCTGAATGGGTCATGGAATAATCACACAATCAAATTTTTGCTTCATAAGTAAAACTTAGTAAATTTTTCTTTTAGAGGCTATATTGTGTGACTGTGGGTCCAGCAAGATGCAACACAAAGATCCTACAATTTGAATCAAGGACTAACTCCTTTTCTCCTTCCCAGTTGCTCCTCCCTCATAACCACTATTTTCATTTATGTATTCTCCACTAAAAATCTAGCCCTTGCTTAGAGTTGGCCAAATTACATTCAAAATAAGTTAATTAAATGCTCTTTCAATGGGGCGGGCTCTGGCTTTCCCAGACCAGGGAAAAGAGAGCCAGCCTGAAGGCTTCTGGGCATCACTCCAAGGGAGTATCACTCTATTTGTCAGGAAATCCTTGCAGATAATATATATGGAACATTTAGTTTGTGCACTCTGTTCAACTGCACAGGAACAAGAGCACAGGACACCTTCCATACTTGCAACAGGTGGAAATTCCTCTGTACTTTATGCACCATGCAAAAGGAACTGCTCAGAGCAGTATTCCATTCCAGGCTTTTCTCTCAATCCTGAAACTCACTGTTTGAGAGTCTGGCCCCTGCTTCCACCCAGCTTCATTACAATCAACTCCCACGGAAGGAACTGCAGTTTCCCAAAGCCCCAAACTGCCTTGGCTCAGGGCATTTACACTTGACTGCTGGTATCTGGAGCCTCACATCCTCAATCCTTTTTCTTACTTGTTCTTTAGGTTGTAGAGGACCTTTTGCCACCTTCCTGGTATGACTTCTACTCCTAGACTCTAGTATTTTATGGGTAAAGATATAGCTTGCTTATCCTAGGATCCCCACTACTCACACAGTGCCTTTCAAGAGCAAATGCTCAAATAATGTTTGACGAATAAAAGAGTCAGTGAAAACATTATCTATTAAAATTTAATGTCTCCTACTTTCTCGAATAAGCCAAGCACATCCGGGTATATATCTTTAATTTTGAAGAATAATAGAGTAAAAGAGATAAGGAAATGCAAATATTAACCATCTTTTACTTTTTTCCACTGTTTTACTGATGAGGTCTTTCACATTTAAAGAAAAAATTCAATTCCAATGCCATATTTTCCTGTTCCAGTTCACAAACTATTAAGGTTATTAAGTATGAAATGTCTGATTTACTTACGTACTGTTTGACAGTAAATATCTGCGACATTTCATTTTGACACTTCTTTAATTGTTATTGTAAAGGTACATCCTCCTTCTTTCAAAATCAAGTTTTGCCTTGTGACTTAGCCTTGAATTCCTGCTTGCACAGAGACTCATAGTCAGCAAGAGGTGACAGTTTAGGGTCTTCTCAAATTTCTTCTGGGCATGCACACATAGCCCTCTTCATGTACATGGCCTTCTAGGTCCCCAGAAATATGTTATAGCTTATCAAAGCCTTTTGGGCATTTTATTCTCCAGGTATTTCTTTAAACTTTTGGTTAGCCTATTATTTTCCACAACTGTTATCCAATGTCTCAGGTAACTGTGAAGTTAAGCAATTTCCCATAAAGTCTTTAGACAGATGCCCTCTGATAAATGACTTTGTTCACTGTGTGAGATCTGAGTCAGGTCAAGCAAAAACAATCTGGGAGTGAGGTCTTTGAGGGAATCGCCGCACAGTTTGAATAATGACAAATCTTTGGAAATGGGTCTTATAAGGAACTCTCCTTCTCAGTAGCTTCCAAGCTGCTGGGATTCACTATGATTTCAGGCTATTGGTTTCCATTCTACTCTGGAGTTGAGGAATGGTGGCGTGGGAATAGGATAAGTTAGAATGCCATTAAACACAGTGTTTGTAAGATACTGGGCTGTTCGGCTAACAGTTGTTTTCTAGCTTCTGTCCATTATTTGCTTGCTGAACACAGATGGCCGCAGGGCATTACGGGTTGAAACAAGATGCAGAGGAAAAGCGCTGAGTCCGGAGCCCATCGGCTAGGACTCAGAGCAGATTAGAACCAATAAGGGGCAGGGTGAAATAAATACTGGGGAAAATGGCGGATGGGGGGGCTCACCGATCACTGTAAAGGGCAAATGCATGATCAGTGTGCAGAACCAATCAGCAGGAGCGTTATCAGCGCGAGAACAGTTCCTGTGCCCGAAGTATAAGAAGCCTCCTCCCGCGTGGTAGGGGGTCCATGCCCGAACAAAGAGACCACTGCGCTGGTGCTCTTGGGCTTGGACCCTAGATAGCTAGATAATAAAACTCTTTTTGGTGATTACAGCCTCGGTGACTCTGTCTCTCTGTCCCATGGAACTGCGGAATCCGGCCCTAACATGTTCTTAATTAGCTTTAACCATATTTCTTTAATAAACACTCCCTAGATTTTTTACAAGCCTTTGGTTAATATATGGAGTTTTGAAAATGTTGATTCTGACCATTTACGTTAGTGTTCTCATTGCTTTTATGGATGAGAGGATTTCCAGAGTTCATTATTTCACCATTTGTACTCATGTCACTCTATTTCAATTTTTTTTTAATTGCTTCCTTTGATACTCTGCACTGAGTCCTTTTTCTGTCAGAATTATACATAAGGTTTCAATTTGGCCATGATTTTTATTTGTACTTTGTACAAATATATTTGTACTTTGTGAAATTGAAACACATAGGAGCAAAGCACCTTCCTGGAAGGTACGGAAGCCATGCTTCTCTGAGGGCAGAGAAGCCGTTTTTTCCCAATAGACCTCGGAGCAGTCGCAAAGAGAACAGAGGAAGACCTAGAAAGCAGTACTTGAAGCCCTGGCTGTCACAGATCCTATATGTGCTAATCACTTTATCACTGTCCTTTGAAATGCTAATTAGCAGATTAACCACCTTTCTTAGCTCTTTAACACATTGACAGATACACTAGAAAAAATAAATTTCCCTTGGGGTCACAGTGTTTTATCATGAAAATTGAATAAAAACTTCAAAAACAAAACGAAATTTCTAAATTTCTAATTTAATGAAAAATTTGTTATTTTTATTGTGTTCTGTGGGTTATATGCAACTTATGAGTCACTAGAGTTAATTTTTACAGTGCACAGCATGTGAATTGTATGTGACTCACAACATACTTATTGAATTTGTTTCTGAGAATTGAATCTTTGTCATTCCACAGGTATTTAGTTGTGTCTGAAATGGGCCTTGGGTGGTCCTAGATGATGACCTCTGAATCATACCCACTACGTATGTGCAACAATATCACATTGCCGCATACTATCATAAGGATTTTGTTCAAAGAGACACCAGGCAAACATTCAAGGGGACATGCACAATTGGAAATTATGGTAATCAAAGAACACAGTCCAGCACATGTGGCGCACTTGTGCAGGGCTGGCTGGAGCAAGGCAACAGGAAGTCGGGGGGACATGCTGAGTGACTGTGAAAACAAAGAGCAGGGGATTCACAGTGCATAGGCATGCTATGGACCTTCCCATTTAGCCACCAGTTCTACTTTAGTATAGCTTCTGTGACCAGAGCTCTCATCATCACATAACTTTATTTTGATTTTTCGTTCTCAAGAGAAAACGTCTAGAGAAAATGAGCATAAGGAATTATTGGAAGAAATGGTGAACGAAGTTTTGAATGGAAGGGATGAAGATGTGGATCTATTTAGTGACGATTCAGAGGAGTACTGTTCTAGTGGAGATAGTGGGGACAGTTCTGATAGTTCTGATGTGTGAGCTACATATGCTTCATGAGGCCCCGGGCTCAAAACTAGCCTAGGTTAAATACAAGTCACATGGCAGTCAATGTGTTAATGATTTTTTTCTCCTTAGTTTGAAGGATTTTGTTCTGTGACATCTAAGACTAAACCAATGAGAGACTCTAAATATTATCACCTGCTTTTGCTGCATTTGGGATGCATTTTTTATATGTGGGTTGGGGCAGATGTGCTCTTAGAGTTTAAAACAGTTGTAGTCACTTCCTCTTGAAAACTTTCCTAAACTCTCAAGAATTTTTTTCACTTTAAACTTCCCAGCCTATGCCTGCATTGCACCTGATTATACTCTGTACCTTTAACTACCATTTAAAAAATATCCTTTTACTTTACAGTGTCCCCTACTAGACCATAAGATTCTCTAGTGCAGTGGTTATGTTTAGTCTTACTGATGTCTGCAATATAGTATAAAGTCAGTAAATGACCCTTGATTTACTCCTTCATTGATTGGTCAACTTAAGAAATGGATTTATAAAATGCATGAATATTATTTTGACATGCCATTGACAAAATCTAACTCTTCCATCTACTAGAAATGAAAGTCAATTAAAATAATGTCTGATTGGCAATTCTGCTACCCTTTAGCTGTTATTGAACTACTTCAAAACTTCGAGTGTTGGAATTTGAAGCAAGGCAATAAAAAATATAAAACACTTAGAAAGAACCTAATTGATAGTCTAATTTAAAACATAGCTAAACTGTGTTTTAATGTGTTGTTATTGATGAGACAGAGAAAGAGATAGACAAGGCAGAGAGAAAGAAAGAGACCAAGAGAAGAGTGAGAAAACAAACAGATTCCAAATTTAGAGGGAATAGAAATGGAGGCAGAAATGGAAGGAAAACAAAAATGGCTATAACTTATTTAATTTTTAATACTTATTGGATTACCTATAACTTTAAATTTGTTTATATCTCTCGAAAAATCTTTTTTATTAATAGTTTAATCTAAAATGTGTCAGAATTAGTTCAAATTTGGATGGTTTAGCTATAGACAAAAGTGTCTTAAAAATATGGTGAAGATGATGAATAGAGGGTAATATTAAGACATCCTGAGTCCAAGAAAATTTTTCCATTTCCCTTTGCTGTGTCACATTAAATGGTGAGCATTTTTAAAGTGCACATCATTTCATTATCTTTTACCCTTAATTCATTTGAAACTTAAAACACGAGAATTTCTGACTCTAAAACAACAGCAAAAGTTAGTGTGAGGTTTTTTCCTTGATAAAATTCTTTCCTGAGCTCAGTTTTATTGTACTGTTTGTGTGGACTCATAGTCCATATGGCTCTGGAAATTGAACATGTCCCTGCTGATATTTATATGAAAGCTCTTACATGCTAAAAATTGGTTTCAGAAGGAGAAACAGAGAAAAGCATGGGTACGGATTGGCAGAATAGGTGTTATGAAATGCATTTGTTAAACTGGAATAGTATGAGTTTAACAAAGCTAATAACTACTATTGAGATCCAAACTACATGTATATACCTATGTGTACACACTTGTGTGGATGTATGGAGGGAGAGGCGGAGCATGGTCTCTGAAGTAGGCACAAAGAGACCAGAAACAAATAAAATTTATAATTTATGGCTGGGCATGGTGGCTCACTCCTGTAATCCCCTCCCAGAGGGGAGGCCGAGGCAGGGAGATTACTTGAGATCAGGAGTTTGAGACCAGCCTGAGCAAGAGTGAGACCCCATGTCTACTCAAAATAGAACAAAATTAGCTGGACATCATGGCACATGCCTATAATTCCAGCTACTCAGGAGGCTGAGGCAGGAGGACCACTTGAGCCCAAGAGTTTGATTTTGTAGTGAGCTATGATGATGCCACTGCACTCTACCTGGGGCAACAGAGCAAGACTCTGCCTCAAAAAAAAAAAAAAAAAAAGTTATATCTTACTATGCCCGACTTCAAGTTTCTTACCCTCTTGTGCACAAGGTTAAATAAATATAGAAATTACAATACTAAAAGTAAGTGAATATGATGCTTGTCAGGATAAAGGTGTTAGAGCACAATGCATGGTCCAAGTATATAAGAGTACAACAACCTCATGGGGACAGAAGGAAACCTTAATGAAAGGGCATTTCACTTGGGTTAGGCCACATGAATTGGTCCCATCATGGTATTTTTTACGACTTTGTCTTGCAAAGTCCCTCAGCCCCAGTTGCTCTATTACAGTAACAATTTCTTATGTTTGAAACCACTGTTTTCTAACAAGTTGATGTAGGAAATTGCCTATTAACATTTTCATAGGGTTCTGTAAAATATTGAGTAGGCTTAGATAAGAATAGTTTTGAGACTACTCTTTGCCATCTACAATATAAGTATATGAGCCCACTTAACTATAAAATCCCCAAGTATGTTTGCTTTCTGTTGTAGCATTTATAGATAAATGACACACAGGTATCACCCAGGTAATTCTGTTTCTGCAATATTGCTTGGTTGACATCTTATTTTTCTCTCATTCTCCTCAGAGTTCTTGCAGATTCCTGAAATAGGAGACAGGGATTCTTTACACAGTTAAATCTGAATACTTTAATTAGACATTTGTAAGGAGCAATGAGAGGGTTCTTGGGGAGCTGGTAATATTTTGTATCCTCATCTGTTTGTTGGTTATAAAACTATGTTTATTTTGAGAAAAAATCATTGAGTTGTCCGTTTATAATATAATGTGCCTATATATA
The DNA here is from genome assembly GCA_963574435.1 of Cheirogaleus major. NCBI lineage: Eukaryota > Metazoa > Chordata > Mammalia > Primates > Cheirogaleidae > Cheirogaleus > Cheirogaleus major. The sequence goes on from CAUYPO010042868.1 coordinate 9,614, forward strand.
ATTAATATTATATATATTATTATATATTAATAATATATTATATATAATACATATTAATAATATAATAATATGTGCCTGTCTTAGTTTTATGTTGCTTATAGCAGAATACCTGAAACTGAATACTTTATAAATAAAAGGAATTTATTTATCACAGTTATGGAGACTGAGAATTCCTTCTTGCTGGTGGCGACATTCTGCAGAGTCCTGAGGCAGTTCAGGGCATCACATGACTAGGGGACTGAGTATGCTAACTCAGGCCTTTCTTCCTCTTCTTATAAAGCCACCAGTCCCACTCTCATGATAAAAGCTAATCCATTAGTCCATTAATCAATGAATAGATTTATGAGAGCCCTCAAACCCCAATCACCTCTTAAAGGCTCCACCTTTCGATACTGGAACATTGAGGATTAAATTTCAATACTAGTTTTAAAAGGGACAAATATTTAAACCATAGCAGTATATTTTTCTGTATATAAATTATATTTCAATAAAATATTTAAAATGATAATCACGTTTCGTACCGCATAGAAATCTCTAAGACATACACCAGGGACCACACATTTTTGGGAAAACTGCACATTATTTAAATCATCATAACTGCAGATCATAATGCACTTTAGGTGTGGTTTTTGAATAATTATAACATTTTTATTTACAAAAACAATTAAACATCTAATTAAACAATTAAAGTTCCTAGTACTTTTTTAACATATGGTATTGCGTAAAACATTTTCCTCTATGAAGAGGGACCAAAGGAAATTTACATAAGTATCTAGATTCGCTCCTTTTTCCATAGGTGGCACAAACTTTGCAGGCTCTTGTAGGAAATTTTTTCTTTCCACTCACTGGAATACATGTAGGTTCATGCTGCTTCATATCACCTGACAACATTTTGGGTGGATCTTTATGAGGCGCTCTCCTTGCACCCCCAGGGGAAGGGCTGGACAGATTTGAGGCAGGTAAGTTTTACAATATTCTCTCCCCTTTTTCTATTTTTTTTCCTGTTGTCGAGACAGAAGTGTCATGGATCGTTGATATCATTCGGACAACTTGCTTGTCTTTCCATGCTAGGAGAAGAATATTGCCTTTTCTGGAAAATATTATGTCACCTTTCTTCATTCTTGATGTTTTCATTTGCACATTTGGCGGTAAACCTCTACTCTCCCTAATGGACAAGACAGTGTGTTGACATCTAAGGTCCATAACAGATGGCGCGCGAAACATGAGAAAACTCATGAGCAGTCTTTAACAGATGGCGTCCAAAACACTAGAAAACTTGTGAGCAGTACGAAAGGTGTTAAGAAAAAAAAGAAAAACATAATTAACTTAATTCAACCTGACTTCAGTGGTTGCTATATGAAGTTAGCAACCCCATGTCTCCATTCTACCAAAATTCAAATACAGAGTGTCCGTTAGTGAATAAGCAATAGCTGAATCATTCAGACATCTGTACAAAGGGGCTTCTTTGATTCCTTGTCATGTTCTTGAAAAGATTTACATGGAACATATGTATATGTTTGCCACTAATAATGACTAGTTGCCTAAGCTTTGTACAGAAAACCCTCTTCTCCTGCCCTTGCAGCCCCATATGCACACATTTTATTTTATTTTATATATTTTTTTTGTATTTCAGCATGTTACGGGGATACAAATGTTTAGGTTACATATATTGCCTTTGCCCCACCCGAGTTAGAGCTTCAAGCGTGCTCATCCCCCAGACAGTGTGTACCACACCCATTAGGTGTGAATATACCCGTCCCTTCCTCCCCCCCTTTCACTTGCCTGACACCCAATGGATGTTATTACTAAATATGCACATAACTGTTGATCAGTTAATACCAATTTGATGGTGAGTACATACGCACACTTATTCTGATCAACTTTTCCAAAGAGTTAAAGAAAAGTTTTCCTTTTCCTTGTTATCAACATTTCCTCTCACCCCATCTTGTCCCTTCCTTTTCTTAGATGCCTTTCACTTGATACTTTATGAAAGCAAGATCTTAACTTTCAAGTCTCCTATAGATCTAGTCTCTTCACCAAAGTAATTCCCCTGTGGCTCATCTCATAATAGAGAGTTGTAGTCTTTGTCTACCGTCTATTATAGCATTAAGTTAGGAAACAGATTTGATATGAATTTATGACACATTGCTTTCAGTTTATGTAGGTATAACCTCTTTGAAGCACTCACTAAAACTTTCTTTATTCTTTTATTTTAGGAGAGACCAGGACCTTCAGAGGTGAACTCTGATTATCCACAGGTAGCTGAATATATCATGATTCATTTGTCTTATGGATTTTTTAATAATTATTTCATAGGTAATTCTCAGTTTATATTAAACTTTGGGAGCAAATCATCCTTAAAAGAGCTGAACAAATGAAAGCAAAATCTAGGTTTACCAGTCACTTTCCAAAACTTACATATTCTCTGTTTCCTCTAATTTATACTTTGCACTGGGCTTGTTGCCCCCTGCCCTCTCAAAGCCTAGTGACACACATAGTAGGCCCTCACAAAATACCTGCTAAAAGAATGAAAGCAGCTTCTGCCATGTTTCTATATTTCTAATTCACTTTCTTTATTCAAATGGCCCTGGGAATTAAGAAAACTAAGCGACCTTATCAATGTTCTGAAAAGTGATCTGAGCATAAATAATTGGGAATATCACACTTTTTTGTTGGAAATCCCTGGGGAAAGAGCTTGAGTTAGGAGAGGGATAAAAGAGAGGAGTCACAAATGATATTTTGGTACATCTACTTCTGCTCTATTTTATTACTACTGTTTTGGCTTTAGTTCTGGGTACTAGGGCTGCCATATATAAAGATATTCCTTACTGAATGGCTTTCACATCTGTGCTTTCATTTCAATGTCATTAACATTTTATAATAACATATATGTAATTAAAAGTGTGACTTCAGAAGCTTTGATGGATTTTAAACTGTGATTTTATTGTTCTTAGAAATATATATCCTCTGAAAAATATGTTTGCACAATCTAATGAAAGTCATTGGACAAAAGTCTTTTGAGAAGAAAAATATGAGCTGATATCCTTTTATTCAGACAAATTTCCTTCCAGTGTTTTGTATCATATTCATTATTTTGCATCAAACCTTATACATTTTGACTTCTCCATAGATTTGGCGTTATCACCACATTTTCCTTGTCAGCTACCTTCTCGTGGATTCCAAAATGCATCATTATCCTATCCTTCCTCCTACCTCTCTGATATTGCCTTCCAGGATTCATCTATGACTTCCCTAATCTTAAAAACCTGAACATTCCCCAAAATTCTGTCTTTGCAGTCTCCTCTTCATCCCTATGGCCATGTACTTATTTACCACATGAAAACAAGTATAGGTCTTACGTGAATATCAATCCAATCCACTTCTAGAGTGATTTTCCTGACAAAGAAGAACAAGCATAGTTGTGAACAGAGTGGAATATTTGAGTTTAAGATTGGAGGTATAAATCAGTTTCAGGTATTAATAAGATCTGGGGGATGGTCCTAGAAGAGGGTGACTGGAAAAGAGTATATATGATGGGATTTGATATTGCAAGGACATGGAAACAACCCAAGTGCCCATCAATTCATGAGTGGATTATTAAAATTTGGTATATGTCTCAATGGAATATTACTCAATTCTAAGAAATCAGAGTGAGCTAGCACCACTTATATTATCTTGGATTAAGCTTAAACCCATTATCCAAAGTGAAGTGACACAAGATCGGAAGAATGGGCTCCACA
>CAUYPO010042869.1:0-28345 GCA_963574435.1 Cheirogaleus major
AAATACACATATTGTTTTCCCAAAAAATAAGACCTACCCATAAAATAAGCCCTAGCAGGATGTCTAAGCATTTGCACAATAGAAGCCCTACCCCGAAAATAAGACCTAGTGATGGGCGTGGCTACGCAGCGCATCTGCACAACCCATGCATTTCCTCGCGGAGCGGTCACGAACATGAGCAGCCCTTCTCATCTGCCCCATGAGAGCTCTAGTGCTCGACATGAGAGATCGGGGCCAGTGGTTCTAAAGGAAATAGAGTCGCAAGACATTCAGGATGGAATTCGGGGTTTGGAGAGTGATGATGATGTTCCAGAAGAAGATGACTTCACTCTATTTGAATCAATGTAGATGGTTGTACCGTTCTTAAAAAAAAATAACACATCCCCTGAAAGCAAGCCCTAGGGTGTCTTCTTGAGGAAAAATAAATATAAGACCCTGTCTTATTTTCAGGGAAACACGGTACCTACTGCTAGGAGTTAGGAATGGGCTTGATCCCTTCTAACCGTATAGACATGTAGTCCTTGGAAGGTTCTTTGAAGGAAAGTTGAGCGGCCACTTTTAGACAAAGGAAGGATAGGTGCTGGGCAAGACCAAAACCAAAACAATACCAAGCTAGACCTCTCTACTACAGTTGATAACAGCATCTACTTTTACCTAATTCGGTTTTCATGAGAATTAAATAATAATGCAAGGAGAGCACTTGGCACAGAGCCTGGCACATTGCAAGCGCTCCGTGACGTCAACTCTTGCATGACTCAGGAAATCTCTGTGCAATGTGTGCTGAATGTCTGCAAATCCTCAGTAGTGACCATGCTAAGTGGAAGGCATGTCACGTATTTAGTGAAAAACCTTGGAAGACGGTGGCAACTCACCCGCTACCTCTACCAGTGACTGTCTGGAGCGCTGTGTTAAGAAGGATTCTGAGGCTCACTCTTACCCCGTCAGGGATTAGCACCATGCTCACTTAGGAATGCCTATAGTCCCGCAGGTTTCATATTTACAATCTCTACTGTAAAGTAACGCCGAGTACATAGGGTACTCAGAGAGTCCGTTTGCTTAACTTTGGGCTGGGAATGACTGAAATACAGAATTATACATAGATTTTCAATCCACATTAAAAAGTTGATAAGGGCCATAGTATGTGCAGTTTGAGAAAGGAGAGAGAGGCAAATGTTCACTCTCGTAGATTCAGTGCCTAGCACACGGTAGAAGCTTAGTCAATTCTTTTTTGCATTGAGCTGAAAGTATTAATAATCATGTTGTGCTGAAATTTCCCCCATGGAACCCAAGGGATGTTGGTAAAATTAAACCATGTGGAACTCGAGCAGTGTTAATGTTTCGCTCATAAGTTTCATGTATTTTTGCGTATATCTCGTGGCATTTATATTAAATTCATAAATAAAGTATATTCCTCTGTGCAAACTCAATAAAGCATTTTAAAATAACAATAAAAATGTCCTCCTGCCCTCTTAGATATTTTTCCGGTAATTTCACTGATTTCTTAGCTCTTTAAGACTTCATGAAAGGACTCAGGTCAGTGGGAGCGAACGTGCTCCGGCCAGGCCGAAACGCAACGGCCTTAGGCGAGCGCCGGGATCACCCTGGCTGCGAGCCACGCTGCTCTCTGACACCGGTTCACACCTGAAACGGCAGCGCTTCACGCGGTCACAAAGCACGTGTTGTATTTTCGCCATGCAGCGTGTGTGTGTGTGTGGGGTGTGTGTGTTAGAAACAACCGCATTCACACAATTCACAATTGCAAAGTTGTGGAAACAACCCAAGTACCCATCAATCCATGAGAGGATTCATAAAATGTGGTGTATGTATACCATGGAGTACTATTCAGCTTTAAGAAACAACGGTGATATGGCACCTCTTGTATACTCCTGGATACAGCTGGAACCCATTCTACTAAATGAAGTATCTCAAGAATGGAAAAACAAGCACCACATGCACTCACCAGCAAATTGGTAACGGATCAACACCTAAGTGGACATGTAAGAATAACATTTGTTGGGTGTTGGGCGGGTCGGAGTGGGGAGGAGGGGATGGGTATATACAAACATAATGAATGAGATGTGCAATGTTTGGGGGATGGTCACGCTTGAAGCTCTGTCTCGTGGGGGGAGGAGGGCATGGGCAATATACGTAACCGTAATATTTGTACCCCCATAATATGCTGAAATTAAAAAAAAAGGAAAAAAGAAAAAACATAGTGCATAGTGATAAGCGCTAGACAAGAAATAAAGTATTGCATGAGGACAGAGAGGAATAGTGTAGGAAAGGATGCTTTAGATTGCATAAGAGAATAATTAGTTTTAAAAGGTAAAGGAAACCAGCTATTTAAAGGTTGGAAGAAAGTGCATTCTAGGTCAAGAGCACAGCCTGTGCAAAGGCATTGAGATGGGAATGTGCTTTTTGTGTGCAAGGAACAGCGAAGATGGCAGAGTAAATGGAGGTCCACAAAGAGAGTGCATATGGTAGAATAATGAAATCTGGGGAGAAAAGCACAGATCATATAGAGCAGTGATTGCCACACTACAGCCTGTAGCCCACATTTGACCCACCAGCTGTTTTTATATGGCTTCTGAGCTAAAATGGTTTTTACAATTTTAAATATTTGGAATAAAATGTCAAAAGGAAAACAATACTTTATAGCAGGTGGAAATTATATGAAATTCAAATTTCAGCATCCATAAATAAAGTTTTATTGGAATACAGCACACTCTTGTTTTTGCCTCATCTATGGCTGTTTTCATGCTACAAGAACAGTTTGGTCATTGCAATAGAAAATATTTATTATAATATCGAGCCTTTTACAGAAAAAGTTTGCAATTCCTGATATAGGCAATGATAAGGATTTCAGATTTTATACTAAGAGGATGGAAAACCACTGGGGATTTTATAACACAGAATTTATGTGATCTGACTTATTTTTTAAAAATCTAATAAGTTAATGGAATCAATGATTTACAGGTGAGACTTTTTCCACAGAGAGCCTTGTATCATTTAATTTTGCAAATGACAATAATCTAGCCCACAGTGGTTTAAACTGGAATTTGTTAGACTCAGCACTATTGATATTTTGTGTCAGGTAGTTCTTTGTTGTGTGGGGCTGTCCTGTGCATTGTAGGAAGTTTAGCAGTATCTTCAACCTCTACCTGCTGGGTGCCACCAACACACTTCAGCCCTACCCTCCCAGTTGTGACAATAAAAAGTGCCTCCAACCATTTTCAAATATCTGTTAGAGGACAGAATCACCTGCAGTTGGGAACTACTGAATTAAACAAAAATTAATCTATTACTTCAAATTATTTAAAAGGTGACTTGATACCGGGCTCAAATGCTATTGTTTGAGGCATCTCTTTGAGCTTCTTCCTCCGTAGTGACTCCATTGTCAGACTTCCAGAAGCTCTAGGCTTACACTATCACAATGACCAATTCAAAGAAGAACAGAAGACTTCTCTTTCCCGGAAATTCCACAGAGGGCTTATCACATCTCACTGGCTCTGGTTGGTTACTTGTCCATCCTAAGACCATCTCTTATTGGTTTACAGCAATCAGGATACTCTTGGAGCTGGGATGAGTTGACTAAGAGTGGGGAAGGGTTGAATCCTACAGTCCAAAGGAAACTCAGAGCAGAAGAGGCAGGAAAAGGAGGTAATAGATTCTAACAAAGCAACCAAAAACTCTATTTACCTGAAATGGAGATCTATTTGGGCAGCACTTAAAAGTGCCTCTGCATGGTGATGTTAGTTTACAATACTGTGCTATATATTTGTAAGTTGCTAAGAAGATAGATCTTAAATTAAAATTTCTAAACACACACACACAAAATGGTAACTATGTAGAGGTAATGGATATGTTAATTAGCTTTATCATTTCACAATGTATATGTACATCAAAGTTGTATATCAATTTGTACAAGTATCAACAATTTTTATATATCAATATTATCTCAATAAAGTTTTTAAAAGAGGGATTTTCTAGGGAAATGTTAGGGATGGTGGTAGAGAGAAAGTTTTTATGCTCTGTTTACTAGACTGCTTGTAAATGCAGCTCATTATCCATCAGTGCTCAAAGATCTTGCGTGGTACCCACAGTTCAAATCAATAAAGTTTCACAAAAGGAGCAACAGCAAAAAAACAGTGCCTCTGCACAGCTAATAGAGTGTTGAGAAAAATAAATGCATATGGTTAACCATATACCTTATTGTTTATATCAGAACATCTTTTCATATGAAAGTGCTATAGTGCTGGTTTGTTTGATCCCTCCAAATCTTATACTAAAACTTTATCCCCCTAATAGTTAGGGCCTAGCAGGAGGTATTTGGGTAATGGACAAAGATCCATCAAATGGCTTTGTACTATCCTTGCAGGAATGAGTGAATTCTTGCTCTATTAGTTCCCACAAGAGCTTGTTGCTAAAAAGAGCCTGGTACCTCCCCCACCTGTTACTATGTGACCACTGCACACGCCGGCTCCCCTTACCTTCCATCATGAGTGGAAGCAGCCAGAGGCCCTCACTGTCAGCAGATGCTGGCATCATGCTTCTTGTATGGCCTGTAGAACCATAAGCTAAGCAAACTTCTTTTATATATAAATCACCCAGCCTCGAGTATTCCTTTATAGCAATACAAAAATGGACTAAGGTTATTCTAATATTAATAATTGCACCAGGAAAGCTTGCAAACCAAGAAGTATGATCACCTTACTTATTACTAATCTTATTTAGCATCCAGTGCTCCAGAGTTGTTCCTCTTAGTTCCATATTACCTATTTCTACACATTCCTATAAATATTCCTATAAAAATAGTCCTGTAAAATTGAAGGTGATAAAAATATGAATACAAAATTTATTTAAAGAAACTAGAATAAAATATAATTATTTTGCTGTGGTTTAAAAAAAATAAGAAAAGAACCATGGAAATCCAATCCATTTATTTATAAAATTTTAATGTCTAGTTGTGAGGTCACAGAGCCTATGGGGTCTTTCAGGAACTTCTAAAAAGTCTGAGGAACTTCTTGGGCTTGGGAATTATATAGAGAGAACACTAATAATGTTGCTAGGGTCCAAGTATTCACACTGCACCCCGGGAGACACTAGGGAGGTGACTCTCCAGAAAGCAGAAAAGATAACTTTAAAATCCAAGCAAATAATCCTAGATTTGTCCCCAGCTTGCCAACCAAAATATATTTTACTGTTATGTGTTGCTTTTTGCTGGACTCAATAGAAACAGGGATTTTTTTGTAAAATAAATATTTCCTGTGAATCAGAGCCCTTCCAAGCTTTCAACACCAGACAGCTCAGTTGGCCTAGGCACTTCTGTTCTTTATATGCCTTAGGCCTGAGAAGTTGTGCAAGATCTTGAGGCCTTGATAAGAAAGACAGAAAATAAATGGGCGTGAGGTAGTGCAGATTGGGAATCCTTGCTGTAATTAAAAGACAGTTAACTTTTGAAATGTGTGTTCAAGTCTCTCTCAGATAATATTCTATTGTTTACCTTTCTCTACGACATCAACTTTTCTTGTTCTTAATATATACCTAATGAACTAATATGAAAGCAGATCTTAAGATATATGTTAGAATTTAAGAGTATATTAAATATGGAAAAATAACCAACATAAATAATAGCTACATTCAACTTAGTATTAATATATAGGTAAGAGATTCCTGCACGTTTTACATATATCAAATGCAACCAAATGTTTAGATGAAATTCCTAAAACTTCTCAAGTTCTACCTTCAATGGTGAAACAGGAAGTCAGTTAAAATGAATACCACATAAATAATTCTGAGTACATGTTGAGGCAGGCACCTACCAGCACTCCGGAGAGGTAGGTGTAATTTTGAAATATAAACTCTGAACATGATACCTGCACTATATTACAGTCATCAGAGGAAGGAAAATCTAAACACAACACATAAATGCACTAAGGATTCTAATGGTTGGTGTTGTTGGGAAAAGGAGAAGAGAGGTTTTAGTTGAAAGAAATTAAATGGAAGTAAAATACCACAATAGCAGAAGCCATGTGGAAAATAAAATATAAAATAAATATGAGGACTGTAAGAAAACTTCAAGATAATGGTTAAATAAAATTCAAGAAAATTTCAGGGAATTTCTTTAGGTACTTCTGAGTAATCAGATATAAAGTTGTTCAAATACATCTTTAGGAATGTGGGCTTAAGTGGAAGCTGAATACTTTCAAAAAAACAGTGTTGGATGCTGATTAGATGACATCTACTCTGCTATATTTAATTCATCTGGAAGCAAAAGCACTGATTTGTAGATTCTGAAAAGATTGAAAAACTTTAATCATGTTTTCCAACATTATAATCTAAAGCACTGTTCAATATGATTTTTAAACTATATATTCTGTATGATTTCGGGCAAGCTAGAAAAATAGATGGGCAGATAGATATAGATGATAGATATTATTTTATTGGCTGCTACTTTTTAAAAATTTATTCAATGGATGCCCCATTAAATTGAGAGAGAAAGTTCTAGTGAAAATTATGAGGTGTACAATTTTATGGGTGAGTTATTTTTGTAATACTTTTTATAAGAATAATATAAAATGGTCATTATGGTATGATCAGGAAAATGTTATTTGTTAGATTTATATAGTTTCTTTCCTCACATTATAGAAGATAAACAAATAAAAATTTGTTCTTATAGGAAAATCCAATAGTCTATAAACTGAAAGGAATTAAAATCATTTTCTTCAATTTAAAGAGTTTGCAGAATCCTAAAGGTAAATAAAAGACTATCAAAATCCATACCAAGTAAGCCCTGTGATAAATAGTCAAGCCAGGAGTGTGAGGAGATAGGTTCCAGGCCTATTTCTGCTATGAAACCTTCAGAAAACCACTTTGTTTTTGTAGTCATCTATCTACTTATCTGTAAGTTGATTAGATGCTCTCTGAGTGTTTTCTAGTTCTAAAATTAAGCCATCTCATTCAAAGCATTATGTTCAATGAGAACTGAAATTTTCTATGGAGTATGGGAAAGTCTAAAAAGGTCATAAACCAGGATAAGTCTCAGTTTACATTAATAACTATACAAGCAGATAGCTTTAAAAAGAAGTAAAATACTAACTCATGCTACAATATGTATAAATCTTGAAAATATCATGTTAAGTCAAAGTAAAAAGGATCATATATTTTATGATTCCATTTATATAAAATGTCCTGAATCAGCAAATCTATATATACATAAATTATGTTACTGGTTGCCTTAAACTAGTAGGATGGAGAGGGAAGGGCAGAGTCTGTTAATGGGTATGAGGTTTCTTTTGGAGATAATGAAAATGTCCTGAAATTAGATTGTGTTGATTCCCACAACTCTACAAATATACCAAAAATTATTGAATTGACCACTTTACATGAATGAATTGTATAGTATATGAAATATATCTCAAGGAAGCTAAAAAAAAAAAGATAGCTTCAGGCTTGTGTAAAACAGGCCTAAAGCAAGTTCAGCAGAATGTAAGTGTCATGAATGCAGGGATTTACTTCTCTTTTGTTTACTGCTAAACTCTCAGCACCTAAAATCTGTGCCTTAGCACAAGTTATATACTTAACAAATATTTGTTGATGGAAAACTTGTGTTAAATTAAGAACAGAAAAGCAGATATCTTCCAACTTAAAGTCATTTCAGATTGTTATATTTTAACTAATCCTTTTCTTCCCCATCTGTCAGCAGTTCAAGAGAAATTATCTTTCTTCCTGGTCTTGCTATATATCAGGGCTATTGGTTTCCTGTGAGCAGCAATACAAATCTATAGCTGTTATTGTCAGCCAAGGCAAGAAATGTGCTAGCTGAAAGAAGGCAGGGCCGTAAGGCATCAGAAGCAATTCTGTGCTAGTTGGTCTATGAGAGTGTACACAGCCCCTGTTATGGGAAGCACAACTGGAGAATTGTCTTAAAGGTGTATAGTAAGATTGGAGAGCAAGATGTGCATGTCTGTTTCCTGTCTTTAATTCTATCTTTTGTTTTGTTTTCCCAGGTATGAAAAAATATGCTTATCTCCTGTATAAGGCTGGTGCCTCTGGTCCCAGTATAACGTCTTTCTCTCAATGGTTTGCCAGTAATATAGGTCTGAGAAGGTGGATCCTGTCCCAAAACCTGTTCAATCCCAGGTCTCGTAAGACATTGTTTCATCAAGAAATTCTATTTCTGTTATTGCAGATGCTAATTTGAGAGAAGTGTTGGTTACTTTGGACACAGAGTCTTTATATAGGTGTTTATTGTTGTGCTGGTTGTTTTTTTTTATTGCTTGCGCTCTTTCGATTTATTTTTGCTTTTCTCTTATGTTTACTTTTACAGACTAGGCTGCCTGGACTTTCCAGATAGCAGCTCCTGCTAGGCTCAGAGGTGGATCCTCATGCTCTTCTTGCCTCTGAAGGCTTCCCAATTCCAATAAAGTAGATTCTTTGCTAATTTCTAATTTCTATTTTCCTTACATAAAATTATCATGGATATCCAAAATTGATGAAGACACATAGCTGACTATCTTTATCAGTAATCAAGATCTGGGTTTGTTCAGCAATTAGGTACAGATGATTTATTGATATACCTTGATATTTAATAAAATTTGGAAAATAAGTTCAGTAAACACAAAGGTAAGTTTATAAAAGAACAATGATAAATTGATCTATTAACACTTCAAAAACCAAGAGTTGTATGTATACAGCTAACTCTATGGAATGTCATGGAATAATTGTTTAAAGTTATTAAAGTAACTAAGTCGATACATATTAGATATGGCCTTAGAAAAGGAAGGTGGAATTACAGTTTGACAAATATGATTTTGTAATATAAGAATATATTAATGTTTAATTAAATAAAATATTAATTTTGCTTCTATAAATAACATTACTAAAATTATATGTGAATAAAAGAATACCTAAGATAGTTTACAGAAAAAATAAAATATATAATACCTAATATATTAATTAATGATTAAAATAGTCCCATGTGTTATATAGTACATATGAATTTTTCTTTTAGGCCAGTTTATTCAAACTGATTCTGGTTGATTAAATTACCTGTTTTATGGTACCACTTAAAGTATCTCAAGGCATTGAGTGCCTTAGAATATTATTTTCTTCAATTTAGTCTTTTACCCTAAATAATATACTCTTTTAAAAGGGAACACATTTATCTAATTTGTGTAAAATAAAATGAAATACTTTTCCAACAATATTCTATTTTTTTTTATTATTTTATAAACCCAAGTAAGTAAGAAATCTGTTAGTGAGATTTACTATTCTAACTGTAGAGTGCAATTTCAATGGATAGCTTTATGACATCAGAAACTTATAAAGAAACTCCCTGGGTGTTCCTTCTATGACTAATTTTCATGAATCTTTTTTCTTAAAAGTCTGGTTGACAGCATTTCATGTGTATATGCATCATCTCCTGGGTTCTGTTGCCCCAACAGCAGTTTTGTGGCAAAGTTTACCCTGTCATCAGAGTATTGAGTCATCAGTGACTAGATCTCATGCTTCTGGTTAACTACATCATAATGATCACATTGATTGAAAATTTAAAACATAAGCCTGCTTGTTTAAGTATTATGGTAGGGGTTGAATGTGCAATGTACAGGCAGAAAAAAATAAGTATGTTCAGACAGTGACTAATATAGTGGACTGAAAAGCAAATACTAGATTTGTAATATCAAAAGTGGAGAAATGTTTTAAGTAGCTCATGTTTTAAGGTTCCTTTAAATGTCAGAATTTAAATGCTTAAGTTTAGAATCTAATCTTTATTGCATGAATATGTGACAAAGAGAAACATTTATCAGTTTTAGGTTAAGAGAAAGAAACCAGGGTTTGAATTCTGACACTGCTATCTCTTGGCTTAGTTTCCTCATGGTAAGATAAAAATCTAAGTATCTACATAATTTTATTGTAAGAATTCAACTAAATAGTATATGTAAAGTGTTTGACATGTTCTAGACACACAATGAGAAGTATTATTATTAATATTTAGATGTTCGCAGTAGTTATTTGACATGAGCAGATCTATAAACCACTGTTATTAAGATTAAAAGCAATCCCTTTAGGTAGATAATTAATAATTAATAAAAATAATTAATTATATAATAACTAAATAATTAATATTTTCCTCTATCCTAAATGTCTCAATACATTTTTATGTATTAATATTTTAAAATAAGCAAACTAATGAATAAATGAAACAATCTCCAATTGACATTTCCTTTATATATTTATTTTATTTTATTTAAAAATATTAAGGGGTACAAATGTTTTTGTTTACATGGATAACTCTTATAATGCTTGAGTCACAGCTATAGGTGTGCCCATCACCCAAATAGTGTCCATTGTACCCATTAGGAAGGTTTTTGCTCCTCCTATCTTCTCCCCTCTCCCTGATTACTTTCCACTGAGTTTTACTTCCCTCTGTGCACATGTATGATCATCAGTTAATTCCAATTTAATAATGAGTACACGTGGTATTTGTTTTTCATTCTTGAGGTACTTCACTTAGAAGAATGGTCTCCAGTTTCATCCATATTGTTGTAAAGGCATTGATTCATCCTTTTTATGGCTGAGTAGTATTCCATGGTATACGTATATCACATTTTATTAATCCACTCATGAATTGATAGGTACTTGGGCTGATTCCACATCTTTGCAATTGTGAATTGTGCTGCAACAAACACTCGAGAGCAGATGCCTTTTTGAGACTTCTTTCCTTTTGGTAGTTACCAAGTAGTGGGATTACTGGATCAAACAGTAGGTCTACTTTTATCTCTTTGCAGAATCTGTGTACTCTTTTGCATGGAGGTTGCACTAATTTGCAGTCCCACCAACAGTGTAGAAGTGTTCCTTTCTGCATCCACTCCAGCATCTTTTGTTTATGGAAATATTAATATAAGCCATTCTAACATGGGTAAGGTGATATCTCCTTGTGGTTTTAGTTTGCATTTCCCTGATGATTAGTGATATAGGGTATTTTTTCAAGTGTTTATTGGCCGTTTGTCTACTTCTTTTGAAAAGCTTCAGTTCATGTCTTTTGCCCACTATTTAATGGGGTTGTTTGTTTTTTCTTACTAATTTGCTTGAGTTCTTTGTAGATTCTGGTTATTAGCCTTTTATCAGATATATGATTTGTGAGTATTTTCTCCCATTCTGTATGTTGTCTATTTGCTTTGTTGATTGTTTCATTAGCTGTGCAGAAGCTTTGTATTTTAATCAAATCCCACTTATATATTTTTTGTTGCTGCAATTGCCATTGGGATCTTATTCATAAACTCTTTGCCTAGGCTGATATCTAGAAGAGTTTTTCCTACATTTTTCTCTAGAATTCTTATGGTTTCATGTCTTACATTTAAGTCTTTCATCCATTTTAAGTTAATTTTTGTGAGTAGTGAGAAGTTTGACTCCCGTTTCATTCTTCTGCACGTGGTTATCCAATTTTCCTAGTACCATTTATTGAATAAGGTTCCTATTCACCAGTGTACCTGGTTGTCTGCTCTGTCAATGATCTGTAGGTAGGTGGTCTTATATCTGGGTCTCTATTTTTGTTCCATTGGTCTATACCTCTATTTTTATACCAGTACCATGCTGTTTTGAGTACGACAGCCTTGTATTATAGTTTGAAGTCTGGTAATGTGATGCCTCCAGCTTTGTTCTTTTTGCTTAAAATTGTTTTGGCTACTTAAGCTCTTTTCTGCTTCCAAAAGAAGTGTAGAATTTTTTTTCTAGTTCTGTGAAGTATGATGGTATTTTGATGGTTAATATAGCAAGAGGTCCGTCAATTTTATTTATCTTTTGAAAGAACCACTTTTTGTTTAGTCAATCCTCTGTATTTTTTGTTTGTTTGTTTTCCATTTCATTAAGTTCTGCTCTGACCTTCATTATTTATTTTCTTGTGCTGGCATGGGGTTTGGTTTGTTCTTCCTTATCTAGCTCCTTGAGGTGTTACATTAGGTTGTTAATTTGTGATCTTTCTGTCTTTTTGATGTAAGCATTTAAGGCTATAAAATAAATTTTCTCCTGAGGAATGCTTTTGGTGTTTCCCATAGATTTTGATAGTTTCTGTCCCCTTTGTTGTTAAGTTCAAAGAATGTTTTGATTTCCCATCTTTCTGATTTCCATCTTAACTTCATCCTTGATCCAATAATCATTCAGCACAGGGTTGTTTAATTTCTATGACTCTGTGTAAGCTTGAGTGTTTCTCTTGTGATTGATTTCTAGTTTTATCCTATTGGGGTCTGAGAATATACACAGTATGATTTCAATTTTTTTGAATTTGTTGAGAGCATTTTGTGGTCTAAGATGTGATCAATCTTGGAGAATGTCTCATGTGCTACCAAGAAGAAATTTTTTTCAGTAATTTTGGAAAATTTGATTAAGCATATGGATACCTGCTAAATTTCCCATCTAAGAAATTGCTTAAGATCCTTAGACAAATATTGCAATATAATTGCTTCTTTTCTTATATCATTTGGATTTTTCAGCATATTCTTTTCTATGTGCCTCACATATTCTTTTCATGATTATCTATAGTTGTATGGTTATTGCCTTCTATTAGGACCATCATTTCTAATTAAAAATTTTAGTATATATTTGTAATTGTTTAAAGTTATTTTTAATGAGACAATTATTTAAAAGTAGCAAACTCATATTGGAAAACAAGGAAGTGAGAGTAGTCCCTGGGTACCTAATATTCTCTAAATTTGACTCACAACGCAGTTACCAATTAACTATAAAATATTGAAAATAAAAGGATAGAAAATAATATGCTATGCACACAAAAGAAAATAGCTATAGTTCTATAGAAAACTCAATATAATGATTATCAATAATTGGAGAATTCATAATGATGAAAAGATTGATTTTCTATGATTTAACAATCTAAATATTCATGCACATAATCATAGCTTCAGAATATGTGAAAAATAGAGCTAAAAGGAGAAATAGACAAATCTACAATTAGGACTAGAGATTTTAAAACCTCTTTATGTAGGTTTTAAAACTACCTTTGATAAATCAAGTGGGCACAAAATCAATAAGGATATTGAATATTAAAATAACATTTAAATAGCAATTTGACTACATATGGTAAACTGTTTATATATATAGCTTCCACACATTGAATATTATATATTCTTTTTGAGTATACATAAATATATATGTAATTGATGATATGCTGTACCATAAAGTCGGTAGCAATAAATATTAAAGTATTAAAATTATACAGAATATATTCTTTAACAAGTGTTTAATTAACCTAATGTCTTAGTCTATTTTGTGTTACTACAAAGAAATATCTGAGGCTGGGTAATTTATACAGAAAATAGATTTATTTGGCTCACAGTTCTACAACCTGTACAAGAAGCATGACATCAGCTTCTGCTTCTCATAAGGGCTTCACACTACTTCCCCTCATGGAGGAAAGTGAAGTGGAGCCGGCATTTGCAGATCACATAGCAGAAGAGAGGAAGCAAGAAAGAGAAGGGAGGTGCCAAGCTCTTTTCACAGCCAGCTCTTGCAAGAACTAATAGAGCAAGAACTCACTTACTCCCACACCCACCCTCTGGGAGGGCATTAATCAATCTATTCATGAGGGATATATCCTCATGACTCAAGCACCTCCCATTAGACCCTCATCACTAACATTGGGATCAAATTTCAATTTGAGGTTCGGAGGGGGCAAACAACCAAACTATAGCACCTAAGATTAATATATTTTATAAACCCCTGGCAAGACAAAGACATAAATAATCAGTAAAATAAATGAGAAAGTGGCATCATTGCAAATCCTGTTAGCATTAAATAGGTAATAAGAGAATATTATAAACATCTTTTAGCAAATGATTCTGAAAATCTATAATATTGGCAATTGTCTAGAAAATACAAGATTTATCATAACTGACATGAGTAAAAATAGATTATCTATGAAATCCAACAAAGCAATAGAATCCTAATTTAAGAACATTCCAACAAAAATCTCCAGGCCCAGATAGTGACGCTGGTAAAATTTTCAAACATTGAAATAATATATAACATAGCTTACCCCAAATCTCCTAGGAAGTAAGAAGAAGAAGAAAAAAGAAACACTTTCCAACTAATTTTAATAAGTCAACGTTGCATTAGTATTAAATTTTACATAAATATTCAACAATGAATAATTCATCTCTCTCATGACTATAGACATAAAAATCCTAAACAAAATGTTAGCAAACAAAAGAGAGCACTGTATAAAATGATAATACATTACAAAAATATATAGTTTATTCTAATGATGTAATGTTGTCTCCATATAAAAATCAACCACTTTATCACATTAATGAATAAACAAAAATATGTGATTATCTTAATAGATAATTTCATCAATCATTTCTATATATTGAGAACAACCATTTGCAAAACAAGAATTTACAAATATATTTAATTTATAATTGATTCAGAAAACAACAAATACACAGAAATAACTCCAACAAAAGATGTGTAAAACTTCTATACAAAAAACTCTATAACATTATTGAGAGAAATTAAAAAGAACCAACAAAATCAAGATTTAACATGCTAATTATTAGAAGGCTCAATATTACGTAGATGTGAATTCTACCAAAATTGATCTATGGATCCAATACAATCCCCATCAAAATTCTGGCAAGTTGTTTTGTCAAAAATTGAGGTGATTCTAAAATGTATATTAAAATTCAAAGACAATCTTATAGAACACAATTCAAGTTCTTACCAATATAGGATTTATTACAATACTAGAAAAATTAGGACATGGTGGTATTGACACAAATGTATGAATAGAATAGAGCATAAAGAACAGAACACACATAAAACAATATTTGACTTAAGATAAAGGTGGCACTGAAGAGCAGTATAGACATGTTGGATTTTTTCCTTCTCCAAAAAATGGTCCTGAGTTAACCTGATATATATGTGGAAAATAATAAATTGCCACCTCTTCTATACACCCTACACAAAATCAATTGTTGGTAGATTGTGAGAGAATATATTCAATATTTCAGAAGTAGGCAGAGATTTCTTAACTAAGATCACAAAAACTCTAACCTCAGCAGGTATATCAAACAATTTGCTAAAGTAAAATTAGAAAATTTTGTTTAATCAACATCAAGCCACTAAATAAAGGTTTAATATAGTATATATAATCAGCAGAGAACTTGTATCCAGTAGATAAAGAGCTCGCTCCAAATAAAAATATGCAGGTAGCCCAATTAAAAACAAGCAAATAAAGGAACAAGCAGTTTATAAATCAAGTTATCCAAAAGGACAATGAACATATTAAGAGTGCTCAACTTCATCTAGGAAATGAAAATTAAGATCACAATGGCTAAACTGTAACAGGCTGAAAAGTCTAAATGTTGATAAAGATGTGGCATGACCTAGATATCATACACTGCTTGGAATCTAAACTGGTACAACAAAAATTTCAGAAAATTTTGCAATAAGATACCATATGACCTAGCAATTCCACTCGTAAGTAAAATACTCAAAATAAATTCTCACATACATTCACTAAAAGATAAGTACAAAAAATGCATTTCTCAAAAGTGGATCAAACATGAATTTCTCTTATGATACATAATAAATGTGGAAATACCATCAATTAGAATTTACATTTGATTCAATTTGAAAAGTCATATTGAAGGAAAAGATTCTATAAGTGTAACAAATATAGAAAAGACTTCAGCTAAGCAATAAATGCCATTACATATCAGAAAGTGCATATTGGCAACCATAGTTCCCTGTTGCCTTATATTTTTCATTCCCACCTCTGAAGTATTATTAAACAAGCCTAATCCCAAACTTTTAACAAGGATCACTGACCAGCAGGACACATGCCAAAAAGACATGCTAATGGCTCTTTAAATACAAGCCTATTTAAGGCACTATTTAACAGATTAGTTCAACTGATTTCTTGGCAGTTCTCACATTATTATTACCAAGGTTGTGCCTGTGGAAACAGTCTGTGTTGTAACCTCTCAGAGGAACACATCCTTT
This sequence comes from Cheirogaleus major, assembly GCA_963574435.1. NCBI lineage: Eukaryota > Metazoa > Chordata > Mammalia > Primates > Cheirogaleidae > Cheirogaleus > Cheirogaleus major. Next base: position 16,021 of record CAUYPO010042869.1, read on the forward strand.
ACCCAGGCCTCAAAGAATTCCCACAAAGATCCAAGGAATGTGAGTTCCCAACTGAAAAATAAATTACAAAACCTCCTGTATGGGGGGAATTTGGTCTTGCAGAAGTTGCTACTGCAGTCATTAGAAAGACAGAGAGAGACAGAGAGAGAAAGAGAGAAAGAAAGAGAGATCCATGGTCCAAAATTAAGCTTACATTGGGTGTTTTTGATTCATGGATCCTAGGTCACATGGCTATATGCTAGCTGGGAAAGCCAGAGTTTTCAGTGGAGATAATCTTTTACCCAGACTTATAAGGTAAAAAATTACCAAACATAAAAAGGGAGCTCAGTTGACAGTCACCAAAATATTGTAAATGTTGAATAAAAATGTGTTATTCTTCCCGAATCTCGATTCTTCCCTTGGTTTACTGCTTTACCACATATGTGGTCCTTGGCAAATCATTACCAGGACTTTTAATACAAGGATTAATATATTAATCCTGTTTTTCTTTCTTTCTTTCTTATTCCCTTCTTCCTTTTTTCTCTCCTCCTCCCTGTCCTCCTCCCCTCCCTTCCTTCCTCTTTTTCTGCCTTTTTAAAGTCTCCTCTCATCCACCATTTTCACCCAATGGATGGATACGAGAATGAGGCCTAATAAATTCTATTTATTAGTAACTATGTAGTATTAAAAAATTCACTTTGTTTGAATCTTATATATCTGATGGGCTACTATGTAACTGGTGATAATAAATCTGAAGAAAATTAGCTGATCAAATTTAACACACACGCAAAATATAACCAACAAGGAGAACGTTAAGGGAATTATCTCTCGTTAAAAACATTTGAAATTGCTTTAAATATTGATTTAAAATATTCAAGATGTGCCTATTTAGTTTGGGTACAACTAACATGCTGTATCTGTATGAATATGTTTGAAATTTCAAAAGCTATGAAGGGTGTGAACTAGAACTGTCATTTTGTGTGCACTGAAAGTTTCTTTGCCAATCGACCACTCATCTACCACTTTAAATTTCAATTAGTGTCATTTTGGTCCTGTGAATTTCCTGTGAAATTCAGGCTGATTTGCTGTGTTTTGTTTTCTTGTTTTGTTTTGTTTTAGTAAATAACTCAAGCTTTGCCAAGCTTGGTTTAAAGAGTCAGATTGCAAAAATCTGTAACATCGCTGAGGTGAGTTTTGGAATATTTTTTCTTCCACATTTGGTCTAATGTGTAAAACTGTAAAAACACTCCTTTTATAACTTGCTTTTTTATTGTTTCAAAACACCATGAACACCCACAATTTCTACATAAATTCAGTCTTGATACGGAAGAAAAATGAATAGAAGTCCTTGAAAAATCAGAAGCCACACATTGTACTGCTCCAAGATAAAATCCACGTCTACATCAATAGCCAGTTTTTATATACTATTTCTGACCTCCTCTCTTTGTACTATTTAGCTTCTACAAGTGCTACAAATGACATAATTTGACATCAGTCATTTACATTGAATGTCTGAATAAAGAAAAATTATGATTATATACGAGTGTGTGAATGCATTTTCTTCTATTATCATTAACTACATGGAAATATTCACTCAGTTATGATAAATACAAACAAATCCAAACACTATTTTGTTTTTCTTAAGATTAGGCTATGATTATCTATTTTAACTAGATTTTCATGAGATATTTGTTAAGATGACATTTTCAGTCTGTTTTGGAATGTTATTAATACCAGACTTGCTTGTATGGAATGCAAGATTAACAACATTCCTGAAAGGAGAGAAGAAAGTTTTCATTCATATGTTATTGTTATAAGAACAGATGTTATGCAATTTCAGAACTTGCAACCCACCTAATTATTTACCACTTCCTCATTCAATAATTCATTTATTACTAGTTTTAATATTTGAGATAAAAAAATATACCTTTAGTCTGAGAAGACATTGTATGATGTCATCTGTAAAAATATGATTGCTGTTTCCTGATTATACCAGGCCAATGATGTGGGGCCTTCCATTTGTCCCTCTCTAAGAACAGAATTAGTGTTTTATTCTCATAAAGTAGAGAGAAGAAGACAAGCTTCAGGGGTTTTCAAGGCTCATCTTTTATGTAGTGTTTCAAAACACATCTTTCTCGAAACAGAAATCAAGTAGCAACAATTGAAAAAAAGCATTGCATTAGGATGAAGAGACCATAGTGTTCTACTGCTCCTTTGGCTGAGGATTATTTTCTGATGCATTTGGAGGCTCAGGAAGGTAAGCTATGGTAGACTCATTAAGAAGGATTATAGCAATCCAACTTGGAAAACGGGATGTAGTTTATTGCCAGCTGGAGATGAAAGATATTTCTAGTTCTTACAGCAATCAAAGTTCAGAAACAGTAAAACAAACAAAAAATGTAGGACTGGTAGACTATTTTCCTCTGGAAACTCATAGACAAAGTTTCCTTTTACTGGAGAGGCTGCATTTTCTCGACACTTCAACAAATGATTTCTTCCTAACAATCGTTAACATATCACTTTGCCCCGGTAAAGCTTGATCCACCTGAAGTCAACTATATTTCTATACCCCTTTGGCTTATATGTTAGTAAAGACTTCCATCACCTAAAAGGCACATATTCGATTTAAATGCTCCCTTTTCTATAGTCTTACACAATCCACCCTGGGCTTTATTTTTATATTTAGATGGAGCTTGTTTTTTTCAAGCTTCCATGTATTGTATGTCAGTATTTATCTTCTTGTCTTATCTGGATTCTTTGCCCCAACATACTTACCTATTATATTTAAGTTGTTAAGTATGGAATTTCCTTTAGTACTATGTTTGAAAGTTGATTTCTCTGACATTTCACTTTGACACTTCTTTTTTTTTTTTAATGTGAAAGTACATCCTAATTCTTTCAAATGCATGTTTTTGCTTGTGATTATCTTTCAAAAAAAATTTTAGAGCAATTTTGGTGAATCCATGAATAAGTCAAAAATTCATGTTATTTGTTAATATGAGTTTCATCATGGAACCAATGCAGTGCAGACATCTCAAAATATCACTGAAGTGTTTGGGAAGGATGTGGTCAATAAACACATAGTATGTTGATGGTTTGAAGTTACATTTTGGTGATTATCATCTTGAAAATGAGCCATGTGGGTGACCTGAGACCAAGGTGGATAATGATGAGCTAAAAGCTGCAGTGGAAGTAAATCCATCTCAACCTACACATGAATTAGCAGCAAGATTTTACATTACTATTCCAATAATATGGGACCATTTGAAATAAATGGGCAAGGTAGTGCCCATTTAATTCTGCATGGATTAAACAAGCAGCAGAAAAGAAATCATCTTGAAGCTTGCTTTTCTCTGCTGTCACGACATAAAGTGAACCATTTCTACACCAGATTGTTTTGTGTGATGAAAAATGGATTCTTTTTGGCAATTGCAAGCGTTCAGTACAATGGTTGGATAAAGAAGTGCTGAAACACAGTCCAAAAATGAATATTCATCAAAAAAACCTAATGGTGTGTGTTTGGTGGTCCAGCACTGGTATTATCCACTACAGCTTCATGAAACCTGGTCATTCGATTACAGAGGATGTCTACTGTAACCAATTGGATGAAATGATGATGATGCTTGCAGTGAAGCAGCTGAGATTAGTCCACATAGATAGGCCAATCCTTTTGCAAGAAAACACTCCAACACATGTTGCACAAACAATTACTGCTCAAACAACAGAAGCTGGCCTTGGAAACTCTCTGTCATCCACTATATTTACCAGACCTTACACCAACTGACTACCACTTCTTTCAGGCTTTGGACCACTTCTTGCAAGGAAAAATATTCAATTCTCAACAAGCTGTGGAAAACGCCTTTCATGATTTCATCACTGTTCCCTTTCCAGGCTTCTTTACTGCTGGCATAAGCAAGCTATCATTAATATGGCAAAACTGTGTCGATAGTTTAGACGCATGTTTTGATTAATTGTACTGCTTTTTGTTTGAGATATAATAAACTAAACTTTTGATTTGAAATTGGACATTTCATATTCAATGACCTCAATAGTTTATAAACTCCTTGAGTATGAACACAGTGTCCAATCTTCTTTTTAAATCACTGAACACGTTGCTTTTACATAGCAAAGAGTAAAAGTTTATTGAATGAGTGAAGTTATACATGTATGCATGAATAAATGAATGGGTGAATCTATTTGTACATGTCCTTTTTGTGCCAAGAGATACAAAGAGACTGCTATTAGAGGTGAATATCAGTATATCCACAATGGAAGCATTTGATCACTACTTAAATGTATTTATTTTTTGTATGTTTACTTTAAATCATATTATTAACACATATGTTCCAGAAGAGTCATTATTTATGATATTCATGTAAATTAGTAGGAAAAATAGATTTAATGCCAAATCATAGAATTTAATAAGTTAAATTTGGTAAAGCACTTAGAAGAGTTGCTGATAGAGTTGCTAGAGCAAATACCAGATAAGAGCTTATTAAATAAAATGGATCACAGGATGATCTGAAGAGGCAGTCTGCATAGATTCTTCTGCACATAAATAAGAATGACAAAAGAAAGACACAAGCATAGTAGTTGACAGAGTAGGTTTTCTATAAAAAAATAGCAAATATTGGATAATTTTAATTTATCTTCTATAAATGTATGTTGAGCTGAACTATTTTTAAAAACTTAGTGTAAAAAAGTCCAAATATAGACATCAAGCTTCTGCATTGATCTGAAATTTAATTTATTTATGGGCTATGGTGGTTGTTCAATAGATGTTCATAGGAAGGGAAAATTAGATCCTCCTTCTATATCTATTTTTATAAAAGATCAGTTATCTTTTAATATCTTTTGACTTGCTATGCAACCTTATATACCTCTTTGAGTCCTGCATCTTCTAGACTTTCTCCTATTCCAAATTAGGTAATTTCAGACCTTTAATAAGCCACATGATTTAATTTTCTTATTCCTTGCTCAGTTTTTATTCTTGTTGCCAGACCCAGTGTTCATGCAGCAGAAGAGCTAACCATGCAGGTTGCCTTACTCTGGGCTCCTAGATCAATTTGAATCACATGGGACAAGCAAGGAAGCAGAACAGGATGCTCATCAAGAACATCAAGAATTGCACCCAGGGATAATTGCAAAGGATCAGTAAAGAAATGCTATGATGTTCAAGTTGAAGGAATAATTACAGCCTGCAAAGAAGAAACAAATGAGATGTAAAGAGCAGGACAGATGATGGAGGGACAAGTGAGGAAATGTAAGACAGAAAGAGGGAAAAGGGTTTATTAATTTGGTCAAAACAAAATTGGTTTTGCTAGAATTGAGATGGATGCTTCAATTACTAACAGAATTCAAGCCACAGTGTTGGAGTAGACTATTTCTAAACACATAGTGCTTCCAAAAAATAAAAGGCATTTATTAAAACCAAAATATTATTGAATATCCTCTATGTACCAGATCTTGAATGTGTGTATAGAAATGAACAAAAATGAGCCTTCAAAAAGCTTACATTACAGCAAGGAAGTCACATATACAACAAAAATAATTATACAAATGCAGGACACAATGAGAGCATGTAGGGATAATTGAACACTTCCTAAGGGTTTGATCAATAAGGACTTACTTGAGGAAGTGACATTGAGGATAAAATCTAACTATCTTCTTTAGCCCAATCTCAGCTAGGTCCCTGTAGCTACTTAGCAATATTTATATTCATCTCTAATTATATGCTTGTTGTTTTCTCTTTAGCAATTAATCAAAATGCTTCTCACTCACTCAAAGCCTTCCATCCCCTCACCCCCTGTGCTTTGTGGAGCTCTCTCCTGCCATGGTTCTGGGAGATGGAAATCCTCCAGCATTGGCCCTCTAAGTCATATTTTTAATTTGATCACAATCCTTGCTATCTTCACCTCTTTCTCTTTTAAACCCCCTGTTTCAGAAAGGTTTGAGCTCCTCCTTTTAATTCCAAGGTGAAACTTTCTACATGAGTCTCATTCTTTCCTACATTAATCAGGACTTGGTTCTAGCAATTACCTAACCTTTCTCTTATATGTCTAATCTTTCTTCCCTGAATACTTCCCCTGTGGCATGTACTGTGCTCAGGGGGTCTTTTCAATCTGATGACATTGTTAATATGATAAAATTTTAATCTCTGTTCTTTAATAGGCTGAGTTTTAAGGAAAGTAATCCATATTTGCTGCCTTTGTTTGTTCACTATCAACACATTCAGTAAATGGCTTGGTGTCTGACATCTGCTTCTATCTATCTGATAGACCCACTCTCCAGAAGGTCCCAAAGATCTACTGATTATCAATCCAGTTCAGGTATCTTTTCTCAATCTCAGGCCTTAACCTCCTAGTAGCATCTGGTCCTCCGAAATAACTTCTTGTGAGATTCATTTCATTTTGACTTGCCCTCTCAGAAGTTCCCCCCAACCCCCCGTCTCTTTCTTCTAAATATTTGTCTTTCACTGTCTTAGAAGACCTTCAAGGTAGAGGAAAGCTGTAATTAATTACATAGCTCAGTCTGCAAAGGGGCTAGCCTGATCGTATTTATTTATTTGATAAAAACTTTCTATATAAGACTTAAACATGCACTAAGCCATGTTCCAAGTATTTGCATTTGTCCCTTTGTTTCTATTCCAGATATTACTGTCATCATTCAAATGGCAATTAATGACTTCACATAAACATGCAATTTCTTGAATATGTGTTAAAATGGTATAGCTGTTCTTTTTCCTCTAAAAGGTCAAGATCATTAAATTCCTTCTTAACACTCCAGAGAGAGAAACAGAAAAAGAAATATATACTACGGAGGTGTAAACCCAAGCCATATTTAGGAAGAACAGAGAACAATAATGTTAGCATTTTGCAGATAGCGCAAATAGGAAGAAAGAAAATCCTTCTGGTTTTATATTTCCTACATCTCTATAAAAGTTAAAGACTCTATGATCACAGAATATATAAACAAATTTGATGAAGAATTTCTGTTAAATACTATGCAATCGTAGCCTCAAGGAAACTGTGAGAATTACATTTAACTATTAAGCAATGTGTGTAGAGTTTATTTCATAATGCTTTTTTAATCATTTTATTTTTAGAGAAAAATGAAGAATTCTTTTAGATGTTCTTATAGATAAAAACATTAGAAATCACTTACATTTCCAGTATTCAGTGTGGGTAGAATAGATAAGCCATACTGAATGCTACTTTATTAAAGTTTATCCCTATTTGGATGTGTTACATACATACAGATGTATTAGGCAATATATTGTGCTATATGATTATTAGTAACTTCTGCTGATACTCTTCTGCCTAAATATGGCTGGGCATAATGCCATTAAAATATAATGTCTCTGGATAGCTTAATTCCCTGTCACAAATGGCATTAATTTAAAAAACTTCTATTAATAAATTATTTTATTATAATTTGATAATTATTGAAAAGAAATAAATACAGTCATGTGTCTCAGAATTTTAATTTATTCAATGAAAGGCCTCCCATACGATGGTGGTCACATAAGAATACTACCTATAATGCTGTAATTTTACTGTACATTTTCTATAATGTATTTAGATATGTTTAGATACAAAGACACTTGTCATTGTGTTACAATTGCCTACAGTATCCAGTACAGACACATGCTGTTCAGTTTTGTAGCAATCAGCTATACCATACATCCTATGTGTGTAGCAGGCACCTAGGTTTGCGTAAGTACACTCCACAGTGCTCAAACAAAGACAAAATTGCCTAATCCTGCGTATCTCAGCACATATCCCAGTTGTCAGGGGATGCATGACTGTAGACGAATGTGACCAAACATTTCTCAGAAAGTGCCAAAGCCTAAATGAGAAAAGCTCAACTTCAAAGTCAAATTAGTAGATATGAGATTAAAGAAGGAATGTTGTAGGCTCAGATTAATATCTTTGAGAAGGAATGAAAGGTTCTGTGAAGGGAGAATTCAGAAGACAGAGAACTATGTAGTACGAGGTGTGTAAGAGTACTTGGGGGAGGGCATCGTGCTAGTGCTGCACCACAGGTGGAGCGTGACTGAGGTGAAACATCAGAGAAAGATGCTCGGCAAGTTCACATCCTAAATGACACCTGTGACTTTACTAAGAATCTGATGAATCTTTAGTTTGGGTCAATTAAGAAGGATTTCACTGTATTGATTCTGGCTCTAGTATGTGTTCTGGGTTTTGTTGATGTTATGGTTGTTTGTTGTGTTTTAGTTTTTTGGTCATTGTGTTGTGGAAACATATTGGCCTCTTCTAAGAGCGAATACCCATACTCTTCCCTAATTTACACTGGCTACTACTTGTATCAAGGATAATGCATTACTATTTATTTATTTATTATTTATTTAGACAGGGTTTCACTCTGTTGCCCAGGCTAGAGTGCCATGGTGTCAGCCTAGCTCAAAGCAACGTCAAACTCCTGGGCTCAAGCAATCCTTCTGCCTCAGCCTCCCGAGTAGCTGGGACTACAGGCATGCGCCACCATGCCCAGCTAATTTTTTCTATATATGTTTAGTTGGCCAGCTAATTTATTTCTATTCTTTTAGTGGAGATGGGTCTCGCTCTTGTTCAGGCTGGTCTTGAACTCCTGAGCTCAAACCATCCTCCCGCCTTGGCCTCCCAGAGTGCTAGGATTACAGGTATGAGCCACTGCGCCCAGCCACATTACTTTATTTATTTATTTATTTTAGAGATGAGGGTCTCACTTTATTGCCCAGGTTGAAGTGCAGTGGCCCAATCGCAGCTTTGAACTCCTGGGCTCAAGCAACTACAGGCATATGCCACCATTCCTAGCTTGTATTACTTTAAATAATTCTCAGTCTTTCAGTAAAAACAGCTATTATATGAACAATGTAGACTTTTCTCTGATATCTAAACATTTATGAAGAGCAGGGCTTCCCTTGGGCCTATGTAGTACAGGAGAAACTCAAAAAAATTATGGTCACTCTAGGTATATACTGTATTGTGTGAAGTCACAGACCATATCGGATATATTGCTTCCTTTTTCTCATACTTTCAAACACAGGGGACCCCTGTCAACACCACCTTCCTGATAAAGATGATGACAAGAAAGGTTGTTAACATTTCTTGAGAACCCCAGAGGATTATCTTCCATTTTTTCCCCATATGAAATGACTGCTAGCTTTTCTCTAAGGTTTAACTGACCGAGAATGATTTTTAAATAATTGTTATAGTCAATAAAACATGCCAACAACCATACACATAAACACATACAATCAAATTCTAATGTTGGTGAGTGGCAGGTGTACTTATAAATCATACTTATAAGATTTATTTGACTTTGTAAGAATACATTAATCTGTTTCATTAATGTTAAAATGTTTCATCTGTTAAAAATTAAACTAAAAAATTCTTACAACTCTTACTGTAAGAAATGTTAAACATGTGTCACCTATTTTGTGTTTGTTTAATATGATGCTCAATAACCAAAAGAAGTTTGTTTGCTTTGAATCTGTTACAAGGACAAACTGGTAAAATCTCCTATAAAATTTGCATTTAAAGATAGAGTTTTGTCACTGAATAATGACCAATAATTTTTGTATTTTAGAAGAGGCAATTGTTACTTATAATGAAATAAGATAATGAATGAAAACAATGTAATATTTTAATAATACCTATTCAGAACTCTCAGAGCAGTGAATATTATGCTGAATAAAACTAGTTATGGATGATTGCTTTAGTTTATTCATCATGGGTCCTTTTGTTAAAAATGTGTGTGTGCATGTGTGTGTGTGCACACATCTCCTACAAAAGGGAAAGTAGGCAAGGTGAGACAAATACAGCCAGTTTCCAATTAGGTTGATTAAATGCAATTTCTCCTTGACCTGAGGAATACAGGCAGAAAAGAATTTATGTAGAAGAGAGAAAAATGGAAGAATGAAGATCATGAAAAACAAAACTTTAAATTTACTATTTTGTTTGGTTTTAACTTTAAAGATCCTTCATGTCTAAATCTCTCAGTGGGAGGAATACAGTTTGTTCTATACATTTCCTAATGATACAAATTTGTTGTTTCCAAAAAGTTCTGAATGGCTAGTCTGATGCTCTCCCCAACCCAAAGTACATTAATAACCAGAAGTGAATGACAATAGATATTATACTATTTTGTTATTCTCAGGATGATTTTCCAAAAACCTAAGTTTTCAATTCACCTAAGCCAAACTAGGGATTCCAATCTGATTCTGTTTAGTCTACAGCTCATCTTTGGGGCAAGTATTTCAAGAACATATGTCAATTATTAGTTGAAAAATCTACTGAATGACAGAAATTTAGGGACTTTAAAAAAAGAGGATAAACTCATCTCTAATTAATGTAACTAATGTAACAACAACACAAAAAGAAAGAAAATTTTACTGTAATAACTATGTAGTTACAAATCATCCATTTTCTGCCTTTTATTTCTATAAAAGAAATTCTGTAACAGATTTACCATTTTTCTTTCAAAAGAATCTGAAATAAAATGGGCCCAACTATGCCATCAGATTCTGATTCACATGGCCTTCAGTGTGATCATCACAGTGAATTTGCTGCCAGAACTACAGATTTCTCTAACATTGTCATATCTAGCTGAGGCATAGAAAGCTTGTTCATATTGGTGTCCGGCTTCTGCAACCTAAGTATCTAGCAAAATCATTTCTAAGTCCTTACCAGCACTGCAGGCAAAATGGCAGTGTGGGTGAACTTTTTCCCAGGTGCTTTCTGCTTGCTCTCATCCTTCTCAGGTGCAGTTTACTTTACCCATCTGCTCCCATCCCTATTCCCATGCCCACTCACAGGAGATTCTCTAAGATGACCTCTAGGTTTCCAAAGCCACCTCTATTCATTGATGCTCTCTCTAGGCTCAGCCTTTCTAAAATAATTATTTTCCAAAAACCATTTCTTCCTATACCATAGAACTCCTGCTTTTGTTTCTCTGTATATAATAGGAATATTAATTAATATCAATGCAGATTTCACTTTCTAATCTGGATCTTGTTATACTTCTTTTAAACTCCTAATTGGAACTTTGTTCTTTACCTGTTTCCCTATCATTGATGGATAATTATGGATATTATTGATGGATATTTTCATCATTAATTATAATTTAGAGTTATTATACTTGGCTATCTAAAATTATGGTTGATAATAGCTTAATAGCTGCCATAGTTTGAGCACTTACTTTAGGTCAGGTACCTAACTACTCTATACATATTAGCTTATTTAAAACTTGCAACAATTCTTTGGGTAGATAACATTATATACCTCTATTTTATACAATAGAAAATGGCGACGCAAAATGGTTAAGTGATATGCTGAGGATCATATAATTAGTGGATAGCGGAACTGGGATTTAAAACTAATTCCCAGATTTACTTATCCTGAACTATCTATTCTTTGACTTAGACACGGATCCCACTTCATTTGTTTATAATATGGCCTCTTATATTACCATCTACTCTTAGCCAGTCTTCAACATTGATTTATTTCCCCTTTGCTCTCACAATAACTACATGTATCTTTTATATACAAACCAGCTTCCTGCCTGTAACTTAGCCTACATACTGCCAGCCCTCTACTGCCCATTTGGTCTGGATCCGATCCCAGTCTCAGCCTTTCCTGATTAGAACAATCCAGCAAACAATCAGCATTTTAGAAAATTAACCATTTATTTTGGCTCTATAATTGAGCATGGAAATAATAGAGTTGGAAAGGAGCATTAAAGATTTTAATTTCTCATTCAGTTTTTTCGCCACTTTAAAATATTTTAGTAAAACATACATAACATAAAATTTACCATCTTAACGATTACAGGTATAGTTGGTGGTATTAAGTATATTCGTATTATTTGTATCGTCGTCATCCATCTCTAGAAATCTTTACATTTTGTGAAACTGAAACTCTGCACCTATTAAACAATAATTCTCCATTTCCACGAGCCCCGCCCCCACCCCAATTCCTGGCAACAGCCATTCTACCTCTGTGTCTATGAATTTGACTACTTTTGATATCTTATAATAAGTGGAATCATACAGTATTTGCCTTTTTGTGACAGACTCATTTCACTTAGCTTAATGTCCTCAAGGTTCAACCTTGCTGTAGTATGTGTCATGATTTCCTTCCTTTTTAAGGCTAAAAAATATTCCACTGGATGTGTATTCCATGTTGTGTTTACATACATCCAGTGGAATATTACTAATGGACATCTGCGTTCTTTCCACCTTTAAGCTATTGTGAATAATGCTGCTATGAACATGGATGTATAACTATCTGCTGGAGTCCCTGCTTTCAATTCTTTGGGGTATAGACCTAAAAGGGGAATTGCT